>JAPDSC010104852.1:330263-383969 GCA_026290005.1 Latrodectus geometricus | reverse complement strand
ATATATATATATATATATATATATATATATATATATATATATATATACAACATTTTCCTTAATGAAAAAAGAAGTATTATGTGACAGCTATTTCCTTTATTATATCCAGCTATGTTTAACTATGTTTAATTCCGAAGAATTTTATACTTAATTTATATGTGCTTGGTGTGTTCCATTATCTACCATTCACATTAAAGGAAATTAGCAATACGAGAGAGATTCAGTGCCTCCAAAAACTATTTACATGTCTTCAGAAGGCAAATTAAAATTATTCTTCCCCCCCCCCCAAAAAAAGAAAACTCGATGGCATTAGTATACAGCGCATATTATGCAACGGTTATGATTACTCGGTTTCTACTGCCGAATTATTTTAAAGGGAATCTTAAAGTAAAATATCATGTTTTTTAACCACTGAATGAAATTTTTAAATTTTAATATATTTGACCCAATATAATATCAAACAATTCTATTTTTCTAGATGAGATACGAAAAAATGTTATTATAGGACAGCCCAATCATTATCACTTTTTAATATTAAGATTTAGGTATTTATTTCATTTGTATAACATGGTAATTATCGAGAACAAAATGATAGAAAAATAGAAATACGTTATCAGATTGCAGTGTGCATATCTAACTCAAAGGAGCTGAAAGGCATTTGTAAGTCAACAGAAGTGAAACTAATTTCGGAACTAAATAAAAAGAGAGAGCGAAAGAAAGACCGTGTCAAAAATATATGGCTATAGTTGACGTAGCATAGCAGATATGGTGATTCTGTTTGTATTCTTTATCTACTATTAATTTATATAGAATTTTACGTGATCACAATGGACTAAGTCAATATACTACTGTATTCTGTGTCTGTTATTTATTTTTTTCTTTTGTGTTTTTATAGAAAATAAACAATTATATGAGCTAATGAAATGAAAAATATGAATTAGTTAAAAATATATCTAATTAATATTACACAATATTTTAGAACACATTTCTTATACAAATATTCAGAATATGATAACCAAATTTTACATTTAATTTAACTCTGGCTCTCAGGAACTTGCTAAATAAAAGAGTCTAGCCAAGTAAATGCAACAAATGTCGTACTAATAAATAAACAAAATTAAACAACGGAAAAAGCTATCAAGTAGAATTATTCTAAAATATTTTGTAATACGATTTCACAATTCTAATAGATTCATTATTATCTAAATTAATCGAGAATAAACCCATAATTTATTCGTCAAAATAGCTGAAATAAATACTTATAATATTCACTTCAGCTATTTGTGGTAAATAAGTTCAATACATATAAATATTCATTTCAGCTATTTGTGACAAATAAATTCAAATAAGTATTAATTTGAACTATTTGTTAAATAGATGAAATGTGTTTAATTTAATATATTAAGCAAATTTCAGTACATATGTTCCTCAATAAATCAACATGCGTTTAACAAAATTTTAATTTAAAGTGAACTTATTTTACCTTTAGAAAACTAAATTATTCTCTGAAAAAGTTTTTTTGATATTTTATGGTAACTTTTTGTTTATTAGAACACGATAATGATTAGCCAAATCTATGGAAACGATACATCAGGAGGAGATGGGGATTCATTGTATTCCTTGGAGTTAGAAAACTTTACATGTAAGGAACACAATTAGATATTTTATAATACTGATTAGAATCATTAATGTCATATATTTGTTCAATAAACTAGGAGTTTCGGTTTATAGTAACTCGGATAACCCGCACGTCTACTATATAAAGATTTTAAGACAAAGAGAATTTTTGAGATTCTAGAAATTGAAGAAATTTGAAATAAAAAATAGTCCACTTATTCAATTAGTTAATTCTCTGTAACCGTTATATATTTCACAAAGTGTATGTATGTGTGGGTGTGGTGGTGTCACCAGAAATATCCGGTTATCGGTCGGTTCTCTGATTGCCATAAAGTAGCTTCTGTGTCAGGAAATAATTAATAAAATAATTAATTTACACCCTTGTTTTCATATTTCTAACATAAAAATCAGCAAAAGAATATAAATCATTATCTATTTTTATATTAAGAAAAAAATGCAAGGATTTTAGATCCGAGATCTTTATTTACAAAACCTAGTTAAAAAAAAAACTAAAGAAACATTTTAATATAAAAATCCCTAGTATTCCTTGAGATTCCTTCAAGGAATCCTTGGAATTTTATTCGATAAAAATCAAGGGATGAAAATCCAAGTCTAATTATTTATTTCCAAATTATAAGAAAAAATGCAACTAGAAAATGAGTTGAGATTTGGCATCTGAAAAATACGCAAGAATCTTTCATAGCAAAAAAAAAAAAAAAATTTTACTAAATTTTAACTGGCAATATCGTATTATTTTATATTTTGAAAATTTTACCTTTATTTTACATTTAAGTTTTTATTACATGTATCTATACTTTTGGTTTTTTATTATGTATATAACATGTTACATAGTAATGTATTGTGTTATTTGCATACTTTTAATATATATAAACAGGAACATTTTTACATCTTGCTTCTCTATCTTCAATTCCTGATTAATATTGAAATTCCTATTATTGAAAAAATCTCTTAAAATGTATCTACATTAAAAAGTAAATCCATAAAGTTGTTAAGTATGTAGCGATTACATAAATCTAGTTTGTAACCGAGTTGCATTAAGAAATTGAACAGAAGTGAAACTTAGCCTATAAAGTTTTATGATTTTTCACCAATATTAGAGGGTTATGATTCCTATTAATGAATTTAGCATAATAAATATCATAATTTTCTTTATTATGATTTCTATTTCATTTTGGTTAGCAATTTTTCAGGATTTCTACAGTAATGTAGTTTACAATATTTTAAGTGAGTTTTTCTAAAAATAACACATAGATTTTTTCATCAATCAATTGGTGACACTAAAAATGCATCTAAATTTGACAAGCTTCATGAGTGAAATTTGAGAAGAATGCATTGAAAGAAGTTGTTGCTTGTATTGTGTATTTAGAATCTCTTTCACAATTTCAATTTTTTATATATTTTATCAATTTACTTCGATGATAGTATTAATTCTTTAAATAATATTTTATTATAAAATGCCTTTCTTAAAAATAAAATCAAATATGTTACTGGTGTCACCTATTGTTGATAAAGAAAATTATATAAAGAATGGTGAAAATGTATGTAAAGAAGAGTTGTTTTATAATTTTCAATTGCCATTTAATATAGATAGGAAAACTTTCTTGTTTTATGTAAGAAATGACCACGTTTGTGAAAATTTAAATTTTGGCTGTTAATTGATTTAATATTAAGAACTTTCAACTCAAAAAATATATTTTAAATAAATTAAAATTTGGACTACACTTTTGTGTATGCGTAAAATCATCCAATATTCTAGATATTTAATAAATTTATAGATATTTAAAACTTTCGGGAAAATTCAAAATTAGAACTATAAAAAAGATTTCGGTAAGAGTTAAGTAAAGTTATAAGGTTACTAATTCCAACATAAGAGAGAGATTAAACATAAGATTCTGTATTAATAATGCTAAGTTAGAATTAAATAATATTTTCTTTGCTTTTGCTACATCTAAATTCAGTAAAATTATTATAAAAAAAATTAATAATTTATTTCAAATTGATGGTGTGAAGTAAAATGAGTGTACATATCTTTGGTATACTATCATTAATGTTGATTCTCAATCTTATACGAGAATTTGATTAGTAGAAAAAGGTAACATGAATGTCGATGCATAAATTAACTTACTGAAAGTCAATAAAATAAAATAGTTTTAATTCTCTCTTAACGCAACTGTTAACGAAATTTTTTGTGCGTGGATTAAATTATATGCATATCATATAATATTAATTATATTATTTCTAAATTGCAAAATTTTTTACAAATTTTATATTTAAAATAAATCATTTTGTTTTCAATACATTTAACAACATTTGGTGGGTTAAATTTATCGGGAAATAATTTTAAAAATTTTTGTTTGATTTTATTTTGAGTTTTTAAAAATCTAATCATAGCATATTTTAAAAATCTATAAAAAGCATTCTTGTGCATTAAAATTTAATGATTAAAGTTTTTTTAAGATTGCAAAAATAACTATATTAATTTTTAACAATATAATTATTTTTTATTTTAAGTTAAAATTATTAATAAAATTAAAAAAGTTCAATTTTAACGTTAACAAAACATGTTCTATGAAATAGTTAATTTCTAAATCTATTTGCGACTAAATGCCAAAAAAGAGTTAGATTAGATAAAAAAAATATATAAATTAAGTTAGAGTAGTTTTTAAATTGAATAAGTTAATGCAATGTTTCCGGATGTCTAGCCGAACGCCTCATAATTTTGAACGACAATCAAATAATGAAGTTAACGCTCAAGACATCTGTGCTTATCCTCCTCTCTGAAGTTCTAAAACGCTCCAATGGAGGAAAATTAATCCTTATGAAAGTTTAACGGGCATTGGGCATCTCAACCATATTTTATATGGACTTCAAGTAGGTCACATGCATGGAATCTTCTTTTTTTCAGACATCATAGTGATGACTTTCCCCTGCCACTACCGTGGCCTCTCCTCACGGAGGAGTATTATCTCAGTCCTATTTTAATAATCAATTTATATCACGTTTGACGAAATTATGATCACAATGAAGGGATATGGTTTAATGTAAAATGTTAAAACACCCTCTGTGAACAACATATTACTAGTAAAATAGATGAGTTAATTAATATTTCCGTGCATTCAATAATTTTAAACTTAAAAAGAAAGTTTTTGATTCTTATTCCCAATTTATTAACACACAGCAACATCTCATCCAAATCAACAAACCTGTGGGTTCTCAAACAATATTACACCACCAATAAATTACAGCTTAATTTCTAGTGTCCAATGTGTGTTAAGAAATGGGTAGAAGCAGTTTGTGTGTGTATGTGAGCCAAATTGCATTTCTTTCAAGGGAAATACAATTTAAAATCTGACATATGTCTTCAAAATTAACCAATGAGTCAAGATGAAGGGCATAAAATGAAGCTTTACGTCTTGGTCAGTAAAATACACCGAATGGCGGAAGTTTGATTTTGCTCTGTCTCAAGTGCTTTAACTGGGCATTAGGGAAGTGGTTTTCCTACATTGGGTGATTTTGCCAAATGTATACATTTCAGACATACTTCTACTATTCCTTACAGGATCACTCCTCCACTAATAATAGGCTGCAGAGTGGGAGTTAAGCGGAGTACTTAACATTAATTAATTTAAATTTAAATTATTCCATTCAGGAACAGTTATCCTAGAACCCTTTTTCTAAAATTTTGATATATTTAATGTCAGGTCTCCTATAATTTTCATTTTTCAGTTTCTTTTCTTAAATCTTTCTTCTGAAAATTACTCTGTTGATGCAACATTTCTTTATTTCTGGAGACTTATGAATTCCATACATTTTTCATCTTTATGCATCGTGACAGATTCAGTCACACTTCGTGATCTTTAATGAGCAATAGGAAGTTTTGAATTATTCTTACGCAGGGATTCTAAATTCCCTATCCAGTTTAGAGGCACCGGTCAGAAGAAAAATTTGTTAATTTTGTAATTAAAGAATTTACACTAATTAAATTTTATCCGATTTTTTCTTCATTAACTTCACAGTTTTAGGTCTGGCATATATGTAATTTTTATTTTAAAGTTTGACAACTCATTAGAGTATTCTTATATTTATATTTTGTTACGTCTAAGGACCAAGGTATCCTGGTCAGGAAATTCGTCATTCTCTTGATCGGGTTCTATATCTACCCAATTGAAGTCTTTCATACTAACAGAGCCAGTATGAACGTTAAACTTCCATAGTGTTATTTTTGATATAGAAGTATGGAAATATGAATTCAGGTTAGACCATTATATCTAGATTAGGCAAATATAATTTGATTGTGTTTTAAAATTGCAACTGATTGCAGTTAGCAGATTAGGCAAGCCTAAATATTTAATCTGACAAGAACAGAACACAACAGGGTATAATTTGTTCAAACTCAAATTAAAATAATAATTATTTTAATTTGATTCGTGGTGGCCTGGTGGTGCATGGCATCACTCTTCTATTCGAATATTGGTGTGTTCGTTCTTTATGTTGACCGGAGAGCCACGTGCTGATAATGGTTACGCACACTGGAAATCGAAGGGTTCGTAATCCTGCTACTGGTGTTACATGACATCGAGAGGTGGGTGTCAACTCAAATTTCGATCTTGTCACTTCATCATGATTCTAAATTATGAGGAGATTGACATCGTATGGCAACTTCTGTTCACGGTTAGGCTATAAGTTATCACAATAACCAAATCTTACCTAATAATATTCTGTCAAAAATTTTTTAACTCAGTAGAGTCACAGAAAAGGGAGGTTTGCAATAATTCTAATATTTAGAATGTAAATTTCATCAGATGTATCAATCAAGCTTAAATGCAGAAAATACTCTGGCAAGCCTTCTAAGATACTACATCTGCCAAGCGTTTTACTTCTTATGCGTACAATTAACACCTGATCTTTTTGTTATATGAAAACTTCTAGATGCTAATTTTATATACTGGATGTATACAAAATTAGCATCTAAATTAGTGTCTGCTAGAAGAAAGATATTCATCAGTTTCTACAATCAAGAGTACTTAAACATGGAGTTGTTTTTTCATTTTTCCAAATTAAAGGATGAAGAAGTAAGTCTATTGTCTATCATTTGTCATAAAATTTTTGTATGCACAATGTGACATTAAAAATGCAACCCTAGTAGGAGAGGCCAGAAAGTGATAAAACTCGACATACAGAGGGAGACAGCAATGAGCAATAAAGAATTTTATTTTGAAATGATATTCATATTACACAGCGAGAAAAGCGTCAGCTTAAAAGGTTGTAGGAACTCCTTGAACGGTGATGCATGAAACAACACGTCTAGGTACAAAGTCAGTGATAATAAGGAAGGCATCCTGAAGAATGGCTGTCCATTCCTTAACAACTATTCCTTGTCAACCGTTTGCTACAGTTCGTCTTCTGATTTGCGGTAGTGGTAGGGTCCGTACGTGACTACCAATAGCATTTCAAATGTCTTAAATTTGTGAGAGATCAAGAGAGAATGATGGTTAGAAATATTATTTATTAATTGCAAAACAGGTTGGCTAGTAGAGGCAGTATACAATTGAGTGTTATTTTGCTGGCAAAGGGCATTGGACACACTCTGAAGGAAAGAAGAGTGTCATTGGCTACTGCACATCAATCATATATCTTTGAATCGTCATATTCCTCTGAATACGAACTAGAAGTTACCAAGAATCGTACGCAGCTATGCCCCAAACCACAATGCCACGTTGTCACGTTGTGGGACATTCTACAACTTGTAACCAGATTGAACGTGTCTCCACATTAACACCACGCAAGTACATGTCGACTCTCATTGGAGAAACATAAGCTTGACTCATCTGAGAAAATGACCCTTTGCCATTCCGTTGTCCATACCGCTCTAGCCCAGCACCATTGCATACTTTACCGCCTGTTCTGTGGGATCAACAAGTCTTCTTAACAAATGTCATGAAAACAGGCCATTAGAAATCAAATTGTCCCAGTTGAAATAAGAACATCCAAAGTGCCTTGAATATACTACAGGATGAAAGTAGAAGTGACCTTCGGTACCACCACCACTTGTCAGCGAATGTGTCGATTCATGCATGCTGACGTCACTCTGGCTGCAGCCTAAGGCCTTAATGGCTGCCGAGCATTCTTTTACTATTATACGCGTCCTCTGAACCAAGAGCAAAATTTCAACGATGAGTTTCCTAACATAAGTAACGCCACGGAAATTGGACTTTCTGTGGTACTTTTTCTTATATCTTAGTCCACGTGCTTGGGAAAGCCCCGAATTTAACATCATTTGCTTAACTTGATAAGGCGTGTTTACCTTTAAATTTGCATATTTTTTTATTTGTTTTGGACTGTTTGTCGCTTAGTGGTTATTTTTACTCACGAGAACTAATTAGATCGAGACCTATAGTTAAAGTGGATTCCGAACCATTAATAAGCATACTGAAGCATCAAGTTGGAATAGAACTCACAGAACTGTTGCGACAAATACCAGGGCACTAACTGTTCTGCAACCATCTTGGACAATAATTTTCTGATTACACTTTCATCGTGTTGCAGCTTTAATATCGCGAGGTTTAAATTGCTCTTTTAAATCCTGAAAAAATATTACATTTGAAGCCTAAGAATTCAAAGCTAGAAAATAAATCCTCTGCATACCTTGAGTGCAAAAAAAATGAAGACTCATTTAACAAATTTTTTTCAAAATAAGTCAGTACTAAATTGCTCAGATCTAATTACACTTCATATTGCTAAAGCCTAAAAATATTTACAACTGGGGAAAATTTAATAAAAAAATTTTCAGTAGACTTTTGTTTAGAAATGCTCAAAACTTTGACTGTTGATAAAATCAAATCGATTATCTTATCTAATGTTACTCTATAACGAATAAAAAAAAATATCACAGAATGAGGAATTTCAGTTAGTGCACAAAGATAAAGGAATCAAGACTTTTTCTAAAACAATTAATTAATCATGTAATATATATATGGAAATATCATGTGAATTTCATACGTCAAACATGTTGATTTTAATTTGAAAAAAAATAAATAAAAGAATTATTGTGTTGCAAAGAATTACACAATTGATTAAGAAGTTTTTTAAAACTTTATACTTGTATGTTAATTAAGCATTCACTAAAATAAAAAAACTAGGTTTTTGTATCAATGGCTGACGTATGGTTGATAGGTATAATGGCATTGCAAAAAGAATTCACCGAAAAGGCAATTATAATTTACTAATTACCCGCTTTATATGATTCCTAGACAACAGTTAACAGGTCAAAGTCTATCAATGAACTAAATTAGACTTTTGTATCTATTTAAGTTATTTTAAAAATTACTGATTTAAACTGACGTTTAACCGCAATATTTTTCCAGGAATATGGAACACGAATACTTATTATGCATCCAAAAAATAGATAACTCTCCCGAAGTAAATACTTAAAGAAGCTTTTAAAATTTAAAGTAGAAATGTTTAATAGAAAGAATTCCTTTGTCTGATGCCGAATAAGATGTGAAATTGGCATAGTTAGGCGATACATTTTCATACATAAATTTTAAAATATAAGAAAGAATAAGGAATTTAATTATATGTATAGAATTGAGGAAGAATTTATTTAGATTAAGGATAAATAAGGAATCTTGAAGGATAACAATATGTACTATAGTTATATTAATTTAATAAATTTTAAGAAATGAAATTTGTGTTTGATAAAGTAAGTATAGATAATATTAATGAGTTTAATAATAATGTTATTTTTTTAATTCTACAACAAGATTTAAATTCATCAAGATTCAATATTAATCATTAAGAACTACAATCTTCAAATAATAATTTCGATAGATATTTTCATTCTAAAAAAATCACATTTGATGGAAATTTAGAGATAATTAATTCTTTAGATATAGTATAAGTAGTAAATTAAATTTAAGCAACAAAAATATTTATTCCACTTTGCGATTAGATATGATATTGAAAACTAGTTTTTAAGAATATTTACAGATAAAATTTTGAAAAGAATCAAAAATAGCCACTTTCACATATGAGAGAAGAAAGAAAGTGTTTTGTTAGTCTCCTTTCAAAAAACGCAATTATTTAAAACGGCATTTTCCTCTATGGCGGTAATAAAATATTAAATTAGAAATCCACTTTCAATTGCTTCAACATTCCACCTAATTTAGATTCCATAATTGAAAAGTAACAACACAAATCCATCTCTTTCTCCCTCCCTTCTCATTACTATTATATACCAAATAAAATAGTTTTAGATATTTTTAATTCTATAGTAATCACAAGAGCAGAAGAAGATTTTTTAATTTTTGACTGTAGGAAATGATGTAATTCATTCATATCTGTAATTTTTTTAAATGTTTACTTACTTATATTATTATTGTAATTATATATTTATATATTTTTATATATTTATATTATATAGTAATAATTGTAATTCTAATGAATTACAATAATTACTTGCCACTACTTTTAAATATTCTTGTCAGTAAATGATAGTGAAAATGTTGCAATTAACTTACGTAATACCTTTTTAAAAACAAGTTAAGTTTTTGTTTAAGTAAACGATCCGTATTTTACCAGTCAGCGAGCTAAAAAATAAAGGTTGAGTTCGTTATCGAATACCGCTTAACTATCCGTGTCATTCTTTATCTATGACTCCTAACATGACGGTTAAAGCAGATTACACTACTTACTGATTGTAACATTTACCGTGCCCTTGTTAATTTCTCAAAAGAGATTGATAGTTATGCCTGCTTCAATTTTTACCCATAAATTTATGATTTTAATTCTGTTGATTCAAACATTAACAACTGTTCTTAAAGTGCATTTAAAAATTACATTGAATATAATAAAAAAGGAAATCGTATCGTGATAATAAGGACATTCGATTTAAGTCATCTTAATTGTGCATAACTGTAAAGCAATCATCTAAAAAATGAAAACATTTTAAAATGTTGTAGTAGATTTTTAATGCATTTTATTTATCCTTAGCCTTATTTGTTGACCATGGCATCACTAAAATTTGTAATATTTTTCTTCACATGGAATGTTTTTCTTCGAGAATGGGAATGAAAATTATTAAACACATAATTTTCAAGTAGTAAATTAAACTAAACTGTTCGAATTAATTAAGTTGGGGTTTCAATATTTTTATCAAAATATTTAAGCTTAATTTAACTCACTTAGACAAAAAGATAGACTTTCAATAGATATCAATGAAATTTTGTAATTTATTTTTAAAGAGTTGTTTTAATCTACATATCCACCTTATCTATTCAATTTTAAGTGTTCTATTGAACTCAATAGAAGCAAACTTTTAAGATACTGAGTAGAGCTGAGGGAAATTCCCGTTAAAAAATGCATCGTAATATTTTTCTAAAATGTAAGCTTTTACAGATTAGGTTTCATTTTTGATTGCATCTTAGTAATAACTATAAATAACATTAGAATTCAAAAAGTGTACATAATTTACTATCAAATATAAATGGATATTTTTATGCACAAAAATTATTTATTTTTCATGATAAGAATTTTTGTCTTAAGCGTAATAGTGAATTTTATGAGATGACCCTAAATTAAACAAATTTTATTAGAAATATTCATAAATATTAAAAATTAAATTTTATGCTGTAATTCCTTAGAAAGGAACTAACTTATATAAGTTATTTCTTATAATTGAAATGCGAAACACATAAAAAATATATATATTTGTTTGTTTTTTTTTTTTTCATCTAATATATATATTTCAGTCAGTTTTTTCTGTTTGCATGTTCTGGGGGTTTTGAATTTTTTCGTAAATTTCTATATGTGTAAAAGGGTTATAATAATCAAAGCAGCAATGTTAGGCAGCCTGGCATCTTTGATGAAACAATTTCTTTTCCTAATGAGGAATTACATTTAAATGCAAAAAGTTTTTTTTTCATTTTGAAAAGTTTTTTTTTTTTTTTTTTTTTTAACTCTCCGATCAAGCAATAGCAGAAATAATCCCAAGACGATAAATAAATTGTGAGAAAATGTTTATAATTTACCAGGGGCCATTTCATGGTACAGTCATTAATGTTTTGTTCTCCCATCCTGTGGGTCAAGAATCAAATTATGATAGAATAGCATAATTGTTGATCTGTTTAGCACATTTTCCAATAGAATCTGATATTGATTCCGGTTGTTGCTCCTTTCACAAAAAAATCGTCTTTGAGAGCACATTGTGTAGCTTTAACGTTAGCATAAAAATTTCAAATAACAATTCTAATTTATGTTGGCATTAAATCTATAAGGGTTAATTAAATGAGAGAATAGAACAATGGATAATAGTTGAATTGTTATTCAGTTTGTTATTTTAATCGATTTAGATGATATCTCGAAAAATTTGGTGCAGAATGTAACTTTTTGCACCAAATTTTTTAATCAAAAACATTTAAACATTTTTTAATTGGTTTTCCAAAAAAATCTTCCAACTCGTAAATATATTGGGTCATTTGCATTTGGAATTATGATTTTTTAAATGTCATTATTATTCATGATAATTTGAAGTTTCGTCATTCTATACTGAGTACTTAATCAAAGTTCCGATAATGAAACATCATGTTCTCTGTTCGAGTAACAATTTTTTTTTTTTTTTTATCAGAATGGTGTTTGTTTAGAAATCGTTCTCTAGGGATAATTTTTTTACCATGTATTCGAAAAAAGAATAATTGTTATTGCTTTTCTTTTTTGCTTAATAAAACTCTGATGCTATATGGACATTCTTAACAAATTTCTAATCTTTCTAACCAACAGTTCATGTATTGCAATGCCCTGAAATCATAATTACAATTATGAAGACTGTATTCAAAATAATATAAATTTCTTTATTTAAATAAGACATGTTTACTCAGGAAATCTAAAATTTTTATTTTAAGTAGATATATGTATTTTCTTTACGAATCCGGCTGCATTAGTGTAGTACATAACTAAAAAGTGAAACTGAAATTTTACACTTTTGTTTTAAATTGCCAAAAATGTTATTCCTCCCACTTGCACACAAATTTTAGTAATATTTATTCAATTGAATAATCTCTGTGCTCCTTAAGATTACGAGCTAAACTTAAAATAGCAAATTATTTCACTTTAACTAAGAATTTCTGCAACAACTGCAAAAAATGCTCTTTCTTTTTCAAGCAATTCACTCCAATAATATATTAATATTATCATTTCAATATGAATATTTATATCAGTATTTCCATTTAGAATTTGTTTATTTGCTACATTTATAGCAATATAAATATGCTAAGTTAATTGAATTTTTATAGGATTCAATCTCTCTCTCTCTCTCTCTTCTTTAAAACCAATAATCTTACAAATTCATATTTATAATTATAAAATGATTTGTGAATGTAATTAAGATAAGTGATATCTCACATGAATTTTAGAGATTTTAATTTACCTTCTCGTGATTTGGCTGCAGAATGGTTCATTCTTTTTGTCTATTTAAAAGCAAAATTAGTTTTTTCTATATCTTCTCAGTTATTCTCATTGTCGCATTAAGTCATAGCAATAAAATTTTACATAGTTGCATTAACATTGGCATTAACTATGGCATCAAGTTTTTAATTTTTATTACTAAATTCAAGGACTGTAAACTACTAAGAGCATCTTCAATATAAGTTTTGTGTTTAAAATTCTCCTTTTAACACTTTTTACGTCTCCCTTCATGTTACTAGCTTTGTTACAACTTTGGCCTCGTTATTTTAAATAGAAATGATGTATTTATAAAAATTGCATGATTTGTTTTATATAAAAGTGTGTATTCTAAAAAAATGTTCCGTTATGGCAGTTCCTTTGTTAATAAACATATAAAAGGTACTGTTGCACTTTATGAACAACATCGGAAGTATAACAGAATACTTAATATCATTAAGCATAAAATATCTAACTTCAGAAACAGACTTCAGAGGAATTTTTTCAATAACATTAAATTTTATCATTTCTTCTTGCATTTCCTTTCCAAAATATTGTACAACGTATTAACTTTTTTTCAAAATTTTGTTAATAAATAGGTTAAATTTTATTAAATTTTCGAAATTCAAAAAATTTATATTTCTTTAAATCAATATTCCTTAATTTTCTCTATGAAAAGGTAAATCTTATATGAAATCTATATTTAAATATAATATAATAAAAGTGTTTCTAAAATATGCACATCTACTATTTGATTTTTCCCAAAAACTATAGAAATTCTTTCATGAGGGTTGGTATGTACATTCATTCCTATCGCTATATTTTTTTTTATTTATATTTTTCAGTATCTAAATTTTCATATAAGTGATCTTTCCAATTTTTAAAGCCAAAGCAATCATTGATAATACTTTAATTATAAAAAAAGGAGGGCTCATCCTTGGCTGATAGTATGACTGTGTTCTATGGAGTTTTTAGCTCTGAGTTTGATCCTAGCCACTAGTGAACAAATGGAAATGATGTCGATATCTGCTTTCTGTATTCACTTCTCTGGCTTCCTTCCTTACAATACGTGAATATCCTTCACTATGAAAACTTATATTATTATTTAAATAATAGTTATGAAATAATAAATATAAATAGTACACTATTGCCTAATGATTCGACTGCGAAAGATTTTTTACAGGTTTCCCCTCTTGCGATCCGTGAATTCAGCTGTCTATGAAAATTCTTTCCAAAAAGCAATAATATGCAGTAGATGCTAAATAGACTAACAATTTCAGTGATTAAACGATGTTTACGATTTAATGTCAAAATAATACCAAAAATTGGCAAATTAATAATCTCTAGAATTACAATAGAATAATTATAAGTATTTGAATCGTCTATCTGCTGCAAATTTTTTAAGATAACGTTTTCAATCTTTAGATTATTGAAAATGTTTTGGAAAGATAAAATACATTACCTTTATTTAACTAGTAAATTACTGAATATATCAAAATTCTAAATTTTTTTTTTACGAATAGTTTAACTGATCTTTTTTCGTATTAATACATTCGACGAATATTTAAATTCAAAGGCCATATTGGCAATATTCAGAGCTACTGATAAAATTCCATTTTCTCCATTTGTATTTCTATATCTTCAGATACATTAAAAGGTACTATACTTCACACCTGTTTTCCAAATACGTTCCACGTGTGATAAATTCAAAAACTACCCTAGTTAGAAAAATGGTGCTGAGGAAAAAAGAAGAATGAAAAAAGGTTTGTTTCAGATTGAAGAATTCAAAGCTAATTTACTGGACTTTTTCTTCTTGAATTAAAACCGAAAAACCATTATTTATACTGATACCTCAAAAAACTGAATTTGTAATTTATATTTTGAAAACATTCCTCATGGGCATACTTTGACAAAATACTTTTCTAAAAAAAAAACCCACAAATTTAATTAGAAATAGAAAATACAACAAAATATTTCGGTATTTTTTTATTTACTAATTTAATATACAATACCAATTATTATATTGTTTGACATAATTGAGGAAAAATTACCCAATTTACTCACAAATACTCTTATACGCAGAAAACATTTGCTTATTATGACCAAGGAGTACAAATCCATGTATATCTAGGTTCGGTTCTATCATTTGTAATTATGAGTTCACTTTAAATTGTAGGTCCTAGTTCAGTTATCCTTCGTATGCAAAAAATGGCCGTGAAGCATCAACCAAACCAAATTTATACATGAAAGAGTAATGAATTTACTACTATACGAGCATACAGTAATTTAAGTGTGACGTCTCTTTCAATAAAGGTTGAATTAAAGTTTAAATTACCTATGTTACATGTATAAACATGACTTGATAACAAAATTTATGTAATTTTAGTACTTATTTTTACCTAATTATAGATGAACTTTTTTGTTGAGTAAGAAACACTTATAAATATTATATTTTCAGTTAATAATTTTATGTAAATCATTGCTATTCTTGATTCATTAAAAGTACAGGATATGATAATTTCTCTTTTAATTAAAATTCAATCATGCGTAAGTCTTAGATAAACTTTATTGTAATGCATGTGTTCATAGTATATTTTTGTTTTTATCAAACACTTCCATGGACTTTTAATACTCTTTTAATTTAACGTCTTTGAAGTGTGCAATACGTGACCTGTTATAATATTAGAAAATCAACTTAGCAGTAACATAAAATTCCACGCCCGATTAAACTTGTTTGGATCAAAAGAATAGATATTTTTTTTTGTACTTCATCATAATTTCTATGTATATTATATTTATATTAGAGATTTTATTGACGCATGAGGGACAGTTGATAAGACATAATTCAAAATTAAAAGTAATGGTAATTAAAACACTAGAAGCTGTATTTTAAATGTTGAGTCTAAAACATTTTCTAAAAGTGATCCAAAGAATGTTGATTAGTTATATAGATTTTATATAATTGAAGATATATTATATGAGAAAGGAATTTTGTGACATAAATGCAAAATTTTTACTGATTTTATTAAATTAGTTTAATGTAATTTTCAAATTTGTAATTTTCTATAATTTTAAAATTCTTTATAACTGTTTTGAAATTTACCTAAATAATGTTCGATATATCTCTTTTGAAAAATTCTAATGCAGAACACAAGAATGACTTTACTTTCGAGTTTTTAAAACTATATTTTTTTTAAAATTACTAATTATTTATCCAAAATTTTTTATCTAAAATTACTAATTCTAAAATTACTATTTTTCAACTATGATAATTAACATACTTTAAATTTAGTTTAAAAATAATAGAATTAATTTGTCTCGTAATCAAATAATCTGTAAAACAAAGTGACTCTTTATCAGGATGTGATATAATGAACTAGAAATGTAATCCCTCAATCTCTCAATGATAATCTCTCAATGATGTAGAAAAGCAAAAATGCGATGACTAAAACAAACAGGAAGCTAAATTTAAACAACTTCAAGTGGAAAACAATTTCAATCAAAAAACTAGTAATTTCTAAATCGTTCTGAGGTTCTTTTGCCCTTTAAAAGAGAGAATATCATTTTCCTTTAGAAAATATTTAGAGTTTGCCTTAAACTTTTTTAGTAACATGAAGATAATTCTTAAGAATTTATAGACTCGTGATTTAATTTCTGAAAATAAGAGTTATGTTACTATTTGTGTGTTACATTTTGAATATCTCAATAGAAATAGATGAAGAGATTATGCTCTGGAGAAAAATAGCTGTTTCTCGAATGTTCTTAAGAATTTGGCCTTTTATAGTCGAAGAACTTATAGATAAGCTTCGAGAAAACCATTTGAAATACGAGATAAATCAGTCCCAAAATTGCAAAACACAGATAGAAGAGAAAAAGTAGCCTAAAAGCACATTTTTATTTTGCTTATTAATTGTCAAAAACAAAAGTTATTTCTTTAAAAACACAAATATTCTTACAAACTCAATTATTATTAAGTATAAAGTGTATGAAAACGCTCTTTTATCAATTATCACTAAAATTGAAATTTTGTAATAATTGATAAAAGAGCATGAAAAGAAGCTTCAATATTCTATTCATCTGTCTGTCATTAATTTTGACATAGGAAAACCCTTGGTCAGCATCATCTAGAATAGCAAATATACTTAAAAAAAAAACAGTCTGCAAGCATCCCATTCGAAAATTTTTAATACAAACTTAGCATTTCTAACATAAGCAAATATTGATGTTATCTAGAAAAATTTCTGTTGATGTTCATATTTTCTATATTAAAACAAATTCTTTATAAGGAGCATTTTCTTTTCAAACAGTGAATTCAAACATTATTATTAATGACTGAGTATTGCACATCAAAATTGATCACTTCAAAAAATCATTCACGTTACAAATAATCAATTGAATTGTACTAGCAATACACATAATCAGTAATCGATGAGCAAATGAAGTATTTTCAACCATTTTTCATGGCACACATCCTTTCAAAGTAACAAAAACGAAAAATCTTAATAAAAGTATAAATATAATTGAAAATTTAAATTTTCAAATAGCATATAAAAAGAATATTTAATATCTAGTAAAAGTTATAAAAAAATTCCCAACAAGAATAAAAAACTATTTCGTTTTTAAGCAAACTTTATAGAATGGGAAAATCAATGAAATAACTAATGCTTGTACCAATCTTCATTTATTCCTCATGTTCAAAAATTATTAAAAAATTTTAAAAATAATATTATATGCTAGCTAACTTTTATTCAAACTTTATGCTATATATCTTTATCTTCTAGTGATTTGAAGAATCTGATTGACAAAGTTTTGATGATAAAATCAGTGCATTTTTGTTATGACACGCATGAATCTATTATCAAAGGAGCAGGTGTGTGAATTGAATTAATGCACTGTTCATAAATATTTAAGAGAGAATTGCCACTGCGAGCATTTGCCATTCACGGGCAGGAAAAACAACAAAATATGTTGTAACGAAATGCATTGCAGGTAAAAAAAAAAAAAAAAAAAAAACTAAAATAATTGCAAGATGATTTTTCTTCTCGGGAGAGATGTTTTTATAACTACAATAATGTTACTTGTAAATGACAAAAACGTATTGTTTGGAAATTACTTAAGGCATTTAATGCGGTGACTGCTCCTCGAATAATTTCCCCTGTCCTCAAAGATCAAATGAAATTAACAAAAAGACTTTGAGGGCATTGATCTTGCAGAAATGTATCATTTGAGTGAATCGCAGAATGCTAGGCTGAATTTAGACCAGAAGAGAATTCTGTCTCCTCTGTACAGTACATAGTTTCAGTTTTAAATGTATTCTTTGTATGACCAGCTCTAGAAAGTTAGCGGAGCATACTTTTATTTATTTATTTTGTTAATACTAAAGAATGTCCCTTTAGAATTTTCATTATAGAAATGACTGGATAGAAATACGCGTATTTATAAAAACTTTAATCCAGCAAATGCAATTGCATAAAACAAAAACATACGTATTCATGAAAAAAGCAATTCTTTTCATAAAATATACAAAAAAAATAATAATACATATAATATTATTGAATTATTTAGTGATGAAATAATACAGTAAATCCCAAAACTTACCCATATATTTTATTTCTCATGAAGTCAATCGATATCTAGATAATTAAAAATTCTATAGGCTTGTCAATTCTCAATAATTACTGCGATTAAAGCATTTATTATAACTGTGATACATATGAAATTACAATACCATAGTACCAAAATGTAACTAATTATATAAATAAACCTTGTAAACCATAATTTTTTTATTTTGAGGAATTGTAATTAGTTAATATATTCACACTCATGTTGGAAGGTGAGGATGTTTTCATACATTTAAAATCTATTAACAAAAGAGAATTATGTATCAAAGCTATTATGTAAATTTTACTCATATGATGCTACATAATGAATAGTCTAATAGAGTAGGTATGTTGTAAAATTGTTTGAGAAATTATCTGAGTATATTTCCTTGAAGAATTTTTGATAGTGTGAGACCTTTGGGAAAAAAAAAAAAAAAAAAAAAAAAACAGTCTCCCCAAAAGTTTACTAATGAACTATTCTTCTGTGAAAAGCTTAGTACATGCGTGTGGTCTATATGAAGTAAATACGTGCAAAAAAATGTATAGCTGAGACACCAACATAAGTACTAAACAGAATTCAAAAGAATACATTTTGAAGGACTTGGTTTTCCTCGGTTTTGTAGGAATCAGCTTTTAAATAAGTACATCGCTGGCCATTAAAATTGCAACACCAGGAAGGAATGATCTTGCCAAAGTCAAAAAATCATGAAAAAGAAGAAAAGTTCAAAATATTCAGATTAGCATTTCAGCGCATTTGGATGACGCATTAGAAACAATGGATATCTGATGCACTAAATAAAAAAAGTTGTGCAGTAGATTTCTCCTTTAGAAATAGCTTTATATTGTTGGATCTTTTTTCAAAATAATCAGTTTATGCCTCGAATAAGAAATGCTCATCAACAAGTGTCGGAGTTTGGTAAATCTGGATTAGTTGCTATTAAGAGTGGAAATTAACATTCCTTGATATTGCCACCCACACTGGTCAAAATCCAATTAGCGTTATGTGAATGTGGAATCGATGAGTTATTAAGGGTCATACTGTAAGGGTATGAGGATCTCAACACCTTCTCATGACTAACATCTTATAGGACAATTATATTATGAGGTCAGCCTAGCAAAAAAAATAATACAACCACGTGATGGACCATTAATCAGAAAAAGGGTATGTTTACAAGGTCCAGTATTTGCTCGTGCAGTGCGAAATCTGCCTCCAGTTATTCAATAGTGGCAGAAAAAGAATACGGGAACTTTCGCTCTGAAGAGCACTATCATACTAGTAGACCACGGTCAGTCAGTATAGTGACATTTAAAGTAGCATGGATTGCTATCACGGTGACCGTTAATTCGACTTACCTTGATAATGTAGCATAGAGACAAATAATACTTCTGGTGCACTCAACGACGAAATTGGATGCAGGAGGGTCACTGTATCTTCTTTTCAGACGAGTCTCAGTTCTGCTAGCAGTAATTTGGTGGTCATATACGTATGGTGTCTCAGGGGAAAACACTCATCATCTGATTGCATTCGATATTGTCTTGGCTCCCTGCGCTTTCTGGAAAAGTATTGCAGCCATTGGATGTACGGCACGCACATCTCTAGTTTGAATAGACGTTAATTTGAATAGTTGTCGGTATACCTCCGACATATTAAGGTTAGTGGTTAGGTCAGTAGTTGTGTTTTATCTTCGAGGCCTGTGAGGCCTCATCTTCCAACATGATAGTGAAAAATCACTCGCTGGACATCTGGTCTTCTAACACAGAGGGTGTTCAATTGTTGTCCTGCCTAAATGGTCAACAGACTTAACACTTATTGAAAAAACATCTGATCATGAGTTGTTGAAAGTCTGGTCAACAACCGCCCTCCATCTACTACAGTTGATGAAGTGTGGCGTATACTTGATGCAACATGGAATGAATTGCCCATTTCTGTTATCCAAGCCCAGTTCGACTCCCTACCTAACCAGGTAAGTGCACTTTTACCTACCAAGGGCGGTAACAAGGGCCTGTAAACCTCTAAGCAGTAATCAAATTTCCTCATTTGGTCTTTAGACCATACTGTTTACGTACAATAAATATCATTTTTATTCTTTCCTACATTGTGTTGCAATTTTGATGGCCAGTAGTGTAATAAAAACACTATTAAGACTTTTAAAATTCATTTTCAAAATATGTAATTAATTCATGAAACATATTTAAAGCCTTTGAGTAAATGATTTTTAAAATTCTTCAACTTATTTTTCACTTGATATTTTAAATCTTTTAGTTTCAATATTTTTGTTAAATCACATTTTAATCATTTAGGAAAATTTCTCTTGTATTAATAAAATTTTAAGATAATACAATTCATTTATTACAATCTATAATTATAATAAAAGTTTATTATTGTTAAGATAAATCACTAGCTAGCTCTATATGATATATTTGTAGAGTTTAAATCTGTTAAACACTGTTTTGTAGCACAAAGAAAATAAAAATAAAAATAATATTTATTTTCATGAATCATACATTCTAGTTACTGTCAGAAAAATGTAATTTTGGTTGAGAAAATTGAAAAATTTTTATCTTTCTAATTTAATTTCTTTTTTAGCACTTAGAACTTTTATTTTATCATTAAAACAATAGAAATTTGAAAAATTATTCGAGTTATCAAATTCATGATTGAATACAAAATAGTACTAAATAAGTACATCTTGGCATCGTTTTATTCTTTTACTATGTTCAATAATTTTATTACTCAAACAACATATTCTTAACCTGATATTTTTATTATTAACCCTTTTTCTCTCAATATTTTCTTTTATATTTTATTACAAATCCACAAAAAATGTCTTTCTATAGAAACGAATTTCATTTCATGTTACGATATTACCCAATTCTTTACTTGTTTCTAGAGATTTTCAATATTTAGAAATTAAAAACATATTCAAATTTCTAACAGACTTATGTGTAAAATGTGGTGTGAAGAAAGAATTTTTGAAAGTAATAACTCAATTTTCTATTTTTTATATTGATTTTTAAATGTATCTTATTTCATTGATTTCATGACTTTTCTGAGGATTAAAATTGATATTGCATAAAACTGAGTTATATACTTCTTGATGATTAAAAATATTTCTGACTATTCAAGAAAATTTTGTTCTACAAAATTTTGAGTACAAATTATATAGAATGAGTCTATTGTATATACTATGCTTTTTTCATTTCCCATTTAATACTGCATTTTAAAACTTCAAGTTAGTGCTTTGATAATGATTTATCTCTACAAGAGATAATTGTCGTTTTTATCTATTTTGAAACTTGAATTCCATTTAATTAAATCTTTCATAAAATTTCTTATAATTTTGATCAAAATTTTCAATTAAACTGTATAGATGAGAAATAAAAAATTTTAATTGACAAAATAACTTTATAATTTCTATTTGCCAAACATATTTCGTATGATATGTTTAAAACTTTGATTCTTATAGTTTGTAAGAAATTGATCAACACCTATTTTTACTTTGGAGTCAAGCATGATATTAATTATTTATTTCTGTTTCCTGTCTGCATGATGCTTATATGCAACATCATTTTTATCTCTTGAATTTTCAGCATTTCTCAGTTTTAATAAGAAATGCTAAAAATTCAAGAGATAAAAAATTTATAATTTCTATTTATGCATTTCACTCAAAAATTCGTATTTTACGCAAATATTTTTCGTAATTCACTTTTTAAAAAAAATCAATTATGATTCTTTAACAATTTGATAGCTGATATTTGTCTGCCATCTGTAATTCAAAATAACTTAGAATCTCTTTTTCTAGTGCATTTAACAGTATAATAACTTCATATCTTACAATATATGTGATAACTATTTAAAATAATTTAATGACACCATTTCTTGACATAACAAAAATTTATTATTATTCTCTATAACATTATTTAATGAGTTATCTATTTTTTAAATATTATTATTTATGATACTTAGAAAATGGCGGAAAGAAGCCATTATTTTTCTATATATCAAGCCATGTAGAATATTCATTTGTAAAATCTTTTGACATATCTGCTTTTGGGGGAAATCTAAAATAAGATATTTCATTTATTTGCTAGACATATTTTCACTAAAATTGCTAAATTCTTGAGTAAAGAAAAATAAAATAGTACTTGGAATTTTTCATTTATTCCACTGAGTCATATATTTCATATATTAATAACCGTTTTTATTATATGTAGATTTTTGCAAACAACTTGCATAAACCTAATTTCTTTTCTAGAAGTTATTAAATACTTTCTGTGCCTTTTTTCAAGAAATTCATTTTATTAATTTCACATTCGTACTCTCTAAAAAAAAAAACGAAACTCGAAATTTTGGTAAAATTACTATTATAATATATTCAAAGTAATCTACAATTTTTTTGTTCAAATTATTTAAAACTTTTTGTTTTATTGATCCCTTTATATCCTGTAGATCAATACTAATAATAATGTTTTAAATTCACTTTCTTTTTAACAGAATTTGTATGATAAGAACATTTTTGAATTTTTTTTTATTTTCTTATTTATAAAGAGGATTAAATTAGAGCTTCAATTTTATTCCACTTACTTTCATTAATATTATTAATAATTCTTTTTTTCCCGATTTTACTAACTTATGTATTTGTTAGATCTAAATTATAATTAGGTTTACTATTTATTTTATTTATTTCCCCTTCATATTTTTAAGACCAGATTTCAATTTAATTGTATTATTATTCAAATAGACTTTTTTTTTTTAACTAAAATTTTTTCGTTATTTAATTAAAAAATTATTTTTTTATACCAGGTCAACTCCTTTTGTTAATTCTTTCAATAACCCATTAAGGAATATTACTTATTGAGTATAAATTTTAGTATAACTCTTAACAATTAAGATAAGGGATCTAAAGCATCACCTTTTAACTCTTTTCTTAAATAAGGATTTTCGAATTTTAATATATTGGGAGCTTTATTAAAATAATACGACATTTTCATTTTATAACCTGTTTCCTTAAAATAAGCCAATTTTCTTATGGAATTTATTCTTTCCTTTGTCCTTGATTTACTGATAATTACCACGTTCCGTCTATCAGATTTAATTATTTTATCGAATTCTTTATCTGTTTAATTGATTATGTCAAAAGATAAATCAGAGACAATCTGTTTGATAAGAAAAGAGCTTTATTTAATTTTTCATTAAAATTCAATTTCAATATACCGTCAGACTCCCAAAACATTTTTACAGCATCTGAAGACTAATCTAATTTTAAAATACGAAATATTAAACACAAATAATATGGAGTTAAATAAATGATATATTCTATATCCTTTATTTTCTTTAATTATCTTTTAACTATTTAATTTTACAGTAATAAATATGGAAAATTTTGATACTATTTTAGAATACCTAATTAATTTTCTTCATTTATTTTCCTGATTTGTTTTTTCTAATTTCTTCATTCTTCATCATTTATAATTTTATCAGTTTATTTTTCCCATTTTTATATATTATTAGTTTATTTATATAAAAAGAAATATTATACAGCTCTAATTAGTATTAAATTCATTTTTATACTCCACAAATTTTACTTTAAGTGCATACATTACATAATAAATGGATGTGTTATAACTAAAAAGTGATACAATGTCTGAAAGATAAATTGATTCTAATCAAAATTTCTCTTTACTTCTTAAATATCTATTTAGAATTTCATATGTAAGTTGTTCAGATTCAGATAGACTAATTTGTTTATTCATTTAATATATTTAAAATTATTTATAAGCTAAAAACTCAATATTTCAAAAAACTTTATAATATTTTTAAAAAATATTTGCATCAGTGTAAAGATTACAATTCGTCTTTCATGCTATGTAAAAAAAACTGTTGAAGCTTTTCGGTCGATCATAACCATTAATAATATTGTTCTCTTCAGTAATTCTTGGTTAAAGTATAACTATATGAAAATAATCTGCTAAATTATTTATCAGAAGAAGAGGTAAAGGTACACCTATAGTTCATTCTCAAACAGGTTATTTATAACTGAAACAAATGATTATCTAATAAATAAAGATTTTAAAATATTGTACTTGCAACAAGTGAAAATTATAATTTTCAAAACTAAGTTTATGCAATTTGAGTATTATATACAGAAGAAATTTTAATCTTTCATGAATGTAAGAATATTTATAAAAAAAAAATAATTTTTATGTAAAAAGAGAGCCTTAACTTTCACACCAATATAAATATTTCCTTATCTACAAGTAGATTTATTTTTCTGTTTAAGCTTTATCAGGTTCCGTTTCGATTTACTTATCAGCCCTCAGTTTAGGAGCTAAAATAACTGAAGTAATTCACTTTTCCTGAAATATAACTTAAAGGTGTATGTTAGAGATATGTTTTATAAATAGTTTCTTCTGATTGTACAATTTTTGTCATTTTAAAATAACTGAAACCAAGTATTTTAGCATCATTTAAAGCAAAGATATTAATTTATACAAAATTTTAAATACTTTCCTATTGCAAAACAGATAAAGAAACAAAGAATGACTATGAATGTATAGATAAATAATTGAATCTTTTAAGTACATTTAAATGTTTAAATCATTTAAAGAGTACGAATTTTTCCCAGCTATAAAAAAATTATTTATGCATAATACTATTGACAATTTATCTTTATATAAGCGTTCTTAAAATTTAGAACTCGATTTAAAGAAAAATTGTAGTTTTCAATTGTATATGGAGTAAATCAATATGGAGAGAACCAATTCGTCTAGATAAGAAAATTATTTCTAGACATTATATTTTGTAGCAGAAAAGAAAGCAAAAAAAAAAGAAACTTGCTAACAAAAAAATGTTAAAAGTATTAAACGCAATGGAAAAATTTATAAATATGAAAAAATACATAGCATTTATTATTCAAACCTGATATAAGTATATGAAATAAAACTAAAATTGATATGAATGTTACTATAATACTGATATGTTTTTCATATTATTTGTAATATAAATGCAAAAATAGAGTTGAAATTAAGATTTTTCATAAAATATTAAATAACTTGAACCATTCGATAAAAAAATACACATTAAAAGAAAAAAAAATGACTATATTTTCTAAGTACAAAGGATATGGAAAATCCAAAGCTTAAATAGAATGCATTCATAACACAAAAATAGATAACAATATCTATGAATTAATGTTAATATTAAAGATTTCATTAAAAAATTTTCACATGAAGAAATATATACTAGATGTAAATCCATTATTTGTAAATTTAAATGGAGAAAAATTTACATTTATGATATAAAGGAAAATAATCGAATCCTTGACTTCATGGTTAAATAAGTAATTAAGAATTATTTGTTGAATCAGTAAATGTAATGATTGAATGAATTTCAAATTAATAATTACCAGTGTATTTAATATACACGTTTGGTCTGTTTCAGTGAATGAAAAATAGATCAAAGTGGAAAAAATTTTAAAGTGCATTTATTCTATTTTCAAAAAGGTGCTATTTATCAATGAGAAGACATAAAAACTAATTAAAAATATATTAGCTATTGAGTATATTGAAATAAAGTGCTTACTAGTTAGTTGAAAACAATTTATCGCATATTAAACAGTAAGGAAAGAAAATATTAGATCTATAATAAGAGAGAAATATATTTATCATCAATTCCTTTAAATTATATAAATTCTCATCTCTAATTTCTTTAAATAAATCTCTCTAAAATAATGTTGATAATTTATTTATAAAAATAATAAAAACTCAAATGCAAAATGAAATCAAATGAAAATGTGTGAGTATTTGCTACTATATCACACAGTAGTTAAAATAAGGTTCCTAAGTTCTAGTTTAGAATACCCAAGTCACGTAGTACCTTACACTCGCAGAGACGTGACGTCCAACCACATCCATAACGTTATCAAATACAAAACATACACTTACAATCTAAATGTGATTAGATATGCATTTATGTTAGAAGAGAGAGTCTTACATAGAACACACATATATTTCCAACATCAATCTTAGTTAGCTATTTGTGCTAACGGAAAGAGAGAAAATAATGCTTATATTTTTAATTTTTCCTATAAATTTTTTTAATAAAACTGTATTTTCATCTTTTTATTATATTTTTATACTTTTTCCTTCTTCACCATCTTTTTCAAAACAAACCCATTTGTATAATTTATTTCTGAGAAAATAGGATGTAAATAGTGGCAGCTAGTTGTTTCTCAGGAAAAACTCGATCCTTTTATCTCCGAAAAATCAAAGATACGAAGCGAGCATTCAATGTAATTAAGAAAACTCATTCAAAGAAAAGAACCCCCCCCCCCTCTACTAAAAAAAGCAATTTGCTATCTCTATTTACAGTCACTGGTAACAAGTAAACTGGTATTTACAATCACTGATTACTAGACAAATGTAAATCCACTACGAATGACACTGTTATTAAGTTTGATGCTTTCGAACACACACACACACACACAAAATTTTATTTCTGTATTTACATTTGTGGATGAAATAATCAAATTTACTTTCATATCCCATTCTCATTTATAAAATATATATTTATTTGTATAAAATTAAGTTTGATTTTTTACACATACTAATTCTATATTAAGAATAATTATTTTAAATATTTCTGAATGATTTTAATACTTTTATAAGTAGAAATTTTCAGAGAGTAAATCGCGATATTGCTTAACGTATAGTATGTGACAAAATATCTTATTAACTAAAAGTTACAAGGTCATTAATGAGTTTCTAAAAACATTTCTAGCAAGCTCAAATATCAATATATTAATTGATGGACAAGCGGTGCTTCGATGCACAAACTATGGCAATGTAAACAATAAGCACAGACAATAAAGAAATATGAGATTTAACTAAATAAATATTCTGTTAATATCTGGTACGAAACACAAAAATGTAAAATTAACAAAATTCTTCACGTGTGAGTTAAGAAATTGGATGGCTTACAAGACAAAAAAGTGCCTTCTTGAACAGTTATACATCGTTTGCAATTGAATGTACAGTCAATTCAGTGACCATGGTTTCCTTTATCCTTGACACTATATCACAGATATGAGCCCTTTCAATGACGTTATTATCGACAAACCTGCACACAAAAATCCTAATATGTTTCTAAATAAATTCCGGTTCTGCTTACAGCACCATGATAATCACATGTGTTTGGCGACCTCGTGGAGAGTGCGCCTTGCCAGAGTGATTCGACATTGTTATACTGACCAATCGTCTGAAATGATATGTGGTGCTAATGGATGCATGTCAGCCTCACTCCTTGTTCACAATGACAGCGCTTTAAACAATAGCCGTTACATTTCTGCTATCCAAATGCCTGTATCGCTAACTTTTATTAAAGCCCTGCAAAACGTAGCGTTTCAGCAAGATAAAGCACAACCACAAGTTGGTTATATTTTAAGATCCTTCTTTGATACGAAAAATGTTCAACTGCTATCTTGTCTAGCAAGTTCTCCAGATCTCTTTCGAATAGAAAAAGTATGGTTAATGGTTACCTAAAGACTGGCTCGCATCATATGGCCAGTCACTACTATCGATGAACTGTGGCAACGCGTGTTAAAGTTGCGTAAGCAGTTGTACTTATACTTGCCATCCAATTTCTATTTAACTGAACAACAGGGAGTATAAGTACTATTATTCTGCCAAAGGTTGTTTTTCTGAGTATTGATTTCTCAGAACTTATACCTCCAAAATTCTTAATACTTTAATCATTTATCATTTCCAGCATAATTTATTTTCTTTGTCTGATCAATATCATTTTGTCATTTCTTTCTGTAGCAATTACCAGTACTATAGATTTACTTCAGTAAAAAATGTACTACGAAATATTTTGCTTTTTAAATAATTTATCCCTTTTTTACTCTTTCATTCTTATTGTAATAAAGTCTATCTGACTGCATATCATGCGTACTTCAAAATAATTTCTATCTTGAGATGTAGAAGATATAAAGTATTATCCCTTATTAACTTTTTGAGAACTGTTTACTATACCACTTTGACGAGCTCATATTAAGAGATTCTTGATGTTGAAGTTTGTAAAAACCTAAAAATGCCTTCTCTGGAACGTCAGGAAAATGATTAACTTAAACTTAGCTGGCTAACCTTAAATAACAATTACCTCAAAAAAAAGAAGAAAAAACGTACCTTATTATTCCTAACCTAAAACATTTCATTCAATCGTTCGCTAGGAGTAATTTTACTTCAGTTTAGAAATCAATAACTGATTTCAAATAATCTTCAATCAAAGCTCAGCTTTATCATGCTTAGCTGTACCAAAGCTCTAAATTCAGAATAAATTAAATGAAAGCTCTTAATTTACAAAAAATTTAAATGAATAATAAAAATATACTCTTAATTTACATGAAATCTTTAAATTGTATTTAAAAGCTCTGTAAATAATATTTTGCTTAGGAACAGTGATATCAACAGCTCAGTCAGTGTTTTGTTGCCCTTAAAAAAGCAAATTTCAGTAATAATATATATGAATTAATTATGAAATTATATAATTTCAAAGAACTTCGTGAAACGATATATTTGTTAATATATCACTGTTTCTGTAAATTTATTTTGTTCTGTTGACAGCAAGAAAAATATACTGTCTGCGCATATTATTTTGTATTTGTTTTCAACATAGTTATTTTAGGAAATTTTCTCCTCTTGTACAGGCACATATAGAAAGAATAATTAATATGAATTTAATGTGAATATACTCTAAGGAAAACACATTGTAACAAAAAATACACCAAACAATTTTCTTTCAAACTAGAATAGAATGTTGCGCACATTAGTTTCCACCAATAGAATACAACTTTAAATTTTTTATTACTACAATTAAATATGCAATCTATCTGTAAATTGTATAAACAAAAGCTTATTTCAATAAAAGGTTCTCTTTTCAACTATTTTCTATTTCTTTTTATGTGATTCCATAGACAAACAATGAAAACTCATTTCCTAAGAAAGAATTTGTTTTATCCTTTAAAAAAATAATTTTGACAATGATTGAACTTTAAACACTTCAATTGTCCACAGAACTCCTATAAAACAAAATACTTCAGAATGTTGGCTTCATTAGTAATTAAACGTATACAAAAATGCAGGGAATCAAGATTCATCATTGCTAACAATCTTCATTTGCTTGAAAGAAATTTGTCAAGTAAAATAATTTATTACACGAAAATGTTTCAAAATCATTTTCGTTTCTTGATAAAAATTTGCTTCATTTATATATTGAAAACAATATTTCCTGTAGTGGAAAACACTAGTTTAAAACATGTTATACTTATGTCCATTTTATTTCCTATAAGCTATGATAATGACAAAACAATTTGTATGAATGATACAACAGTCTTAAATATGTAAATGAATAATTTTCCTGTTTGCTTTTATAAATTAGATTTGATTAATGTATAATTAAATTGTTTATTAAACTAGCACAAATCACTTAAATTTTTCCGTAGGTAGAATCAAAATTAGCTTTATAGATATCTCAAATTTAAAAAATTACAAAACTTTATTTTACAAATTCTTCGCTTTTCTATTCCCATGTAAAGACGACTCACCTCATTTTATCACATTAACCTATTGTTCCAACACTCATGATAAAAGAGAAAATAACTCTAATAATAGTAATGCATTTTTAAATTACAAATGATAAATGGTCATTTCCTTTGAGATTGTCGTACGTCTCGTATAAGAACATTACCTTTAATATGTATTCAAGACTATTTAGAATTTAAGCCTTCACTTTAACAGTTTATGGATTCCATTCTCATTTATTTGCTCTGCATTCCCTATCATAGCTATTTAAACAAATTCGAAAAACACTTAACATAGCAGGTTCCAATCAAATTAATTTTCATATAAAAATAATTGTTGAAGAACAAATCAAGTAAATGTAATGTAATGTTCTTGATGTGTGTAGTGCCATATTTTGATTCAAATAAAATTTTATTCAAGCCAGTGACAATTGCATGAGGATATACTCACTATGAAGCAAACTATACAAAGTAACAATGAACGATAGTCAAGACGACAAAACTGCCTTTCTTATTGTATTATTGCATGATCTTTTGGGATTGTTTGAGAGCTTGGCGAAAGAAAGAAACGCCAACACTTAAGCAATTACTTAAGGCACTATATGTATATCTTTATATATATATATATATATATATATATATAAAGTAAAACCATAAAATCTTTTCAAATATTTAAACATTAGATAAAAAAGCAATTTTAAGACAGGTCTTTCGACAAAGTTTTCCATTAGATTATTTACAACATGAGTTTTATTATCAGCACCTGGATAAGTTGGTACAATTTTTTCAACTATCGAGTGGGCAATTGGAAGACTATCTTCTTTTACTAATACAATAGTGTTTGGTTCAACATTTGTTTTATCAAATTGCCATTTAGTGCATGCCGGCAACTTTTTTTAAATAATCTCTTTTTAAATTTTAAATAAAAAGTTTCGTGAACAAATTCATGCGGCATTAATGTCAAAGTATTCGTATAATTTGCTTATACAAAAAGATTTTAAAAACAAATGCTTATTTCATTTGTTTTAGAGTGTTGTGCAAAATATATATTAATACACATAAAATATGCATCGAATAATATTTTAAAAATTGATAGATATAGAAAATCATGCAAGAATATAATAAAAAATGAATTTGAGTTTTTGTTTCATAAAATAATTCAATTATTTATATTACTTTCTATAAAGCTTTTCTGACATTCAGTTTGCCCAAAACATTAATTTCAATAACAATTGTTCAAAAACCAAAAATACAAAATTCTCACAAAAATTCATAGAATCAAAAAAATTATGTAAAAGAAAATTTGTCAATAGAAACTTTGATTCAGTATGTTTTTATCCTGTTTCAAAGCTGTTACCTATGCACCAAACTCTTGAGCTTAAGGATCGTTAACTAAAACATTATCTGAACGATTAATTTCAGTATCGCTAGTAATTTGACCAAATGTCACCTTCATCGGCAACTTCTGAATAAACCAAAAATAAACCTTGGAATTTGGATTAGTTTCAGATAATTATTTGAAAGCTTTTAGAAATTTTCAAAAAAATCATTGGGGGCAATAGATTGAACATAGCTATTCACAATTGACGTGAGTTATTTTGTAAATGCTGGGTCAGTAGACACACAACTATAGTTTGATGTCAAGTTTGTATTACAATGTAAAAACTCAGTACACAAAGCTTCCAATGTTAACTCTCGATAAGTTTGTTCATTTGACAAGTCAACTTGTTTGTTCCTTGTTAAGATGGCCAGATAACAGTTACTATTCAATGAAAAGTGAGAGCTATCATGCTTAGCTTTCACGTGTTTCAGACTAAGACATCCCTAATACCTTCACAGAAGCATGTTCATTATTCTAAAAGATATATTCTTGATCAACTCTTCATACTTGTGAAAGAAGTTCATGATTATTAGAGTTCCATTTATACAAATGCATTCCACCTGCTTTTAACATACCTATTAATTAGTACTGAAATTTTAAAACTGTTTCCACATTCGGTGCACCGATAAGCACGCGTTATCGACATAACCAACAATTTTCACCATTAGTAATGCTTACGGAAAATTTTCCCTTTCATCTTCAGCTAATTTAAAGAGTTCGGATAGCCTGAAAAAAGTTGTTCCGTACGTAACAGTGGTTAAACGATGAGTTTTTTTTAACCAGCATCGGCAATATCTTTTTAAGCAATTCGTAAATCTTGCTGAAAATGGTGGAACTTTATTTGTCCGTATTTCTTTTATATATCGCCTGTGGAAGCAATCAAATGCTTGTGAAATCGTAAAAGAGTTCACCAAATTTCATCCTGAACAGTTCCATCCTTCAATATATATCATTCAATGATATACTATTAGAAACATTAAACACAACTCTAAGTTTACTTGTATTTTAGTCTGATCTTAGTACAGCTTGGTGAAGAATAATAAGGATTTAGAAGAACACTTTGTCATCTTCTTCTATATGCCCAAGATTCTCTATTTTTTGAGAAAATCATGATAAAGTTCAATAACAATTGAATTCCCATCAAGGGGAATTACAGATTTATTGAGCCTTTTAATGGCCAAATCTCTAAACAAACCAAGTTAATTTTTGTTTCTTACTAAGGGCATTTCAACTTAGATAACGACTATTAATGTCTTTAGAACGAATGCACTAAAATATTTTGAAGTATGCAATATTTTAACTCATCACTCATAGGAGACTTTTCTGTCAATGCTTTAACCTTCCAAAACGACCTTAAAGTTTTGTCTATATTTCTCTCTTCCACGATTAAAAGATGAAATGTTACGTTAATTGAATTACTTGGACACTACCAGGAATTAAATATACAAAATACGTATTTTGGAGCAAAATATGTTCATTTATTCTAATTTAATTAGGTTTCAAGTTCTCAAAAAGGTTTTAGCTCCAACCAAAATATCCACTTTCAATGGTTCAAAAAATCGGGTGTTTACAAATGAGGTTAGCAAAGGCAATTGTAAATTGGGAATGTCTAATTATTGTGAAAGTGTTAAATTAGTAGTTTAAGGAACTATGAATTCGATTTCTGTAATGAATTTGTTACCTTTTCTAGAAATTACTGGATTTACTAAATGTTCCACTGATACTAAGGACCCATTTATTCCTTCAACAGTAATCTTATTTCTTTTTAATGCCAAGTATGTTGCTCAATCATTAATAATAAATGAAGCTTGGGACGCTCTATCCAATATGGCACACCTCTTAAATTCACCGTGATAATCATTCCTGTAAATAAAAGCAGTGCTAAGAACATTCGCATATTTTTTGTAAGATAATTTTCTGAAAACTGTGCTCCTAATTCAATACGCCAGATGTAGAGTTTTCATTTTCGACTGGAGCCTGGTGGGAAGAAGTGGGGAAACAGATTGGAAGCCTTCAGAGTTATTCCTGTCAGATATTTGATGTATTTATTTTGAGAAAAGTTACATATCCGATCATTGCAAAAGAGAATGATGTTTTGGTGGCATTCGATACATCTAGATTTAGTTAAGTATTTGTTTCATTGATGTTACAGTCATACAGTTCAAACACAAATTTACAAAAATCTAACAGTTTAAATGCTTTCATTTTCAAAAATATAAGTAGCATTTATACAATCAATAATTTGTATCACAAAGAATGAAATAATGTGAAGCAGATATAATCAAAAAATTTAGGTTTTTAAGTTGGAAATGAGTTTTTCCGTTAATATTAATAAGGTATAAAAATTTGAGTATTGAATTAAAATAAGCAGAATATTTTAAGTTATTCTAATACTTGATATCTATATCCTAAAAAATTGAGGAAAGCATCCCAAGTAGGCACTTCATGAGAATTAACAGTTAATTGAAACTGTCTATGAATTTCTTTATCTAGTTTAGCACAAATTAAATTTAAGCAAAATACCAACAAATTTTGCTTTCAAATTCCAATGATTTTAAGGAACGAATGTTTTTTTTACAAAATTATCAGTAAACATACAAAATTCTAAATTGTTTTCTTTTGTTAATGGTTTGCAATTAATTATATTTTGAACATGGCTTTCAACAATGAGTTTAGTATTCTCATAACGAATCGGAAGAGTTTTAAACAACGACTAATTATCATTTGGTGACTGTTCCTGTTTCGGTACACCTTTAAAAGAAACATTCAAATAGTAAAACTTTTGAGAGTATGAGCTGGATTATTTTCGATTAGTTTTTTAAACTATTGCTTAAAAGAGCTTCAGTTATTAAATGGACCATCAAATTGTGGTAAAAGAATTTCATGTAATCGAACACTTTTTTCAACACAAGAACTTTTATTTTTAAGTTCAATCGATTTGTATAAAGAAAAGTTTTGCACTGATTATAAATTCTTAAATACCTACGTCAATTTTCTCGAGAATTTTTCAGCTTCTATAAATTTATAACCATTTTCTATTTCAAAATATTCATGCTTGACGACTTCAAATTTGATTTTAATATTCTCCAATGAGTCTAGAGTTGCACTTAGTTCAGTTTCTTTTAAATCTTTTAATGTCTTCGATGAAAGTTTAGTTAATTAAACTTGAATACTTTAATCAATTTAAAAACTTAATGGTTGGCATAATTCCTATTTCCTTCTTCGTCTCGCACGACAAAAAAAATGTAGTATAATGTTCTTAAAGCAATGTCATATTTTGATTCAAATAACTTTTTATTCAAGCCAGTGACAATTTCACATGGATATATCCGCTCAGAAGCAAGTAGTACAAAGTAACAATGAATGACAGCCACGACAACCAAACTGCCTTTTTTATTCCATGGCTTTTTTGGGTTGTTGGAGAGCTTAGCAAAATGAAGAAATGACAGCATTCAAAGCAATGGTGCCAACAGTAAACAATCGAGCCAAATGCGTATGAATTTGACGGCAGCAAAATTATATCCTGGAATTAGATTTGCCATTTCCAGAATTTTGTCTTTTGTTAATGAAACTCCTGTGAATCTAATCTATGCATTTATAAAAAATGCATGTATATTACTAGATTTGAATTATATAATGAGGTTAATTGGCAAAAGACAACACATTTCCTTCTTCTTTTTTTTTTTTTTTTTTTTTTTTTTTTTTTTTTTTTTTTTTTACAGTATTGTATAATTAGGTCTTTGTAGTTAATTATATACATTATCTAGAAGAGGACTATTCTTTCAGTTTTCTTTGGACCTACAAATGAAGCATTCGCATTTCTAATGGTTTGATGAACTGCAAAGAAGTAAATAGAAATGATATTATATTTTCAGATTAATACCAAGCTCTCGGCTTTAATGCCGAGCTCTACTTGGAGCGTCTCGAAAGAGCATCGTGTGGAAGGTATTAAGAAGATTGTCATTCCACTCACAATCACAAAACTGGGCATAATGATATGAATGCCATTGAATATACATCCCAGCCAATTCTTGCGGTTGGACAGTTAACAATAAATTTATTACTCTTTTAAGTTAATCAGTCTTCCCATATTCAAATCATGCATTCACAAGTAAAAGGTAAAATAGCGCATTAAAATTTAAATAATCAGGCATGCCTCGTATTCTATAACAAAATTCATCAGAAAGTTGGAGCAGAAAAAGTAAATAATGTGTAAAGCGAGTCTTTAAGACATTTGCTTACAATTTTGCTTTATAAGTACGTGTACGTGATTTACTCGAATTGTTAATAATTATTTTTTTTAGTAACCATCTTACTTGTGACAACAGAACCTAAAACATTTGCTTGTTATTTTGATTTATAAATACTGACCTAATATATAATTTACTAAAATTGTTAGTTATTAATTTTAGTTAAATTGTTATTAATTTTAGTGAACTGTCTTACACATGTTGCTACTTGAATCATTTATTTAAACACTCTTACGCATCCCGTAGCACCTATTTAATCTAATAGTAACATTTTCCCCCTGATAAGTCTATAGATTATAATTCTGGGAAATGATATGGATGTAATCAATATTAATGATTTTCGATTGAGAAGCTTGGGTCGGCACTTCCATTGAGCAATCCTTCCAATCATAAATAATTAATTGCACAAGGAGTTTTAAAACAAAGCGTTGGGGGAATTTTTACACGTAAACTAACTACAGTCTTTCAACTCATGCATTAGATTATAATTAATAGCTTCAAACGAAAATATAGTAATTTATTTTTGCAAGGAATAATCGTGGCTTGGAGTTGACTTGCGCAACAAATATCCTAGATGCAATGCACTAGTGAATCGTCATGCTGACAGACATGCCTTTTTAAAGAAACTACCGTAACTCAAAAGAGTTAGACTGTCTACTTGATTCCCACACATCACAAGTACGTCCCTTGGACGTTCAATGGATATTATTTGGATTATCCACCGTGGTCCAGTAGACATCCACTAGATGACCATAAATGATCCAGTATATCATTCAATGACCGTTTAGAAGTCATTATTTGGCCTCTAATGAATATCAACATATAACCACAGGGGGATGTGTTTTGGATATGTCGTCAAATCACATTAGTAGTGACGTCAAGAATCTGACATGACAGAAAAGTGTATAAGCTTCCAATCAACTTCTATTATTTTTTATGAATGGCCGTTTTTTGTGCAGTTCTACATATTTTGATAGCATATTAAAAATTTTTTATTCAACTGAAATGACTAAATAAATATTAACAGTACTTAATTTTCAAAAACAATAATTTTTAATTTACTTTATAAGTTTAACATTAAAAATTGCTCTAATTTTCAAGGATAAATTTTATTAACATAAATTCATTTCCTGTTATAAGAAATTTTTCAGATGAATTCAATTTAACTACACCTCACTTTAAAGAAATAAATTAATAGATTTCCCACACAAAATACTTTCATTAAGTATTAAATGCAATTCATTAATCTTTTTTATTATATAATTATATTCTTAATTTTAAAAATAATTTATAATGAATATTATTATATAATTATTTTTTCTGCACCTATGTCTATTCTTAATCCACACATATCCATGATTTAATGTCTATAAGTTGAAGTCTAATGGACGTCTATTAGACATCTATAGTGGTCGACCAGCAAACATCCAATGAACAACATTTCGTGGACGTCCAACAGACATCTATTTATCATCCAATGGATATGATGGACCTTTCGCGGAAGTTCATCAGACGTACTGTCTGTTGTGTGGGATTAAGATAACTTGAGCTTCGACAAAGAAAATGCTGATCGAAATTTCCTTTCAGGATTTTTTTTATAAGTGGATTCAGTTACAGTTTGTACGGAAAAAGTGTCGAATAATTAAATGTGTGATGAAGAATGTAAAAAATGAAAAAAATTTGACTTTAAAAGTATAATTTTAAAACAGAAAAAGATGATAACTTTTTTTTATTATCTAAATTTTATTTTGCATGTGAGTGATTATTAATATAGTGTTTACTGGATAAATTTGAATAATATTATTTTATTTGTAAGAAAAACATTTGGTAAAAAAATTAAAAAATAAAAAAAAACTGGTTTCAAGATTCAACATTTATTTTTTATTTTACGAAATTTCGTTTTAAGAACTACACTACTGGCCATTAAAATTGCTAAACCAAGAAGGCTATATGCTACAGACGTGAAATTTATACGAAAGGAAGAAGGTGCTGTGATATGCAAATGATTAGCTTTTCAGAGCATTCAGAAAAACAGACGCCAGTAGCTACATTAGCCAGTAGCTACCTACATTGTGTTTAAATGAGGAACTTGTTCAGCCGGTTCCTCATACACAAATTGCATTTGAACGTTGTTGGCTGGTGAAACGTTGTTGTGATGCCTCGAGTAAGAAGGAGAAATACGTACCAGTACGTTTCTGACTTTTATAAAGGTCGAATTGTAGCGTACCGGGATTGCGGTTTATCTTATCGCAGTATTGCTGCTCGCGTCGGTCGAGATCCAATGACTGTTAGCAGAATATGGAATCGATGGGTTCAGGACGGTAATACGGATGGCGATGCGGAATCTCAACGGCCACCTATCACTAGCAGCCGAGAATACAGGCATATTATCCACATGGCCGTAATGGATCGTGTAACCACGTCACGAGCCGTGAATCAAGAAACTGGGTCGTTTGGATGACAACAAGTGTCTGCACGAACAGTTTGACGACGTTTGCAGCAGCATGGACTCTCAGCTCGGAGACCATGGCTGTGGCTTCCCTTGACGCTGCGTCATAGACAAGAGCGCCTTCAATGGTGTGATCAACGACGAACCTGGACGCACGAATGGCGAGACGTCATCTTTTCAGATGAATCCAGGTTCTGTGTACAGCATCATGATGGTCGCATCCATGTTTGGCGGCATCGTGGTGAACGCACACTGGCTGCGTGCATTCGCCATCGTCATACTGGCCCATCAACTGGCGTGATGGGGCAACACCTCCTAGAGTGAAAGCCGTAGCACCACTATCTCCCCTTCTGTATGACTCATGCTCTGGAGGCGAAGCTGTTGTTGCTTGAACCCGTTTCAATTCTAGTGTCGCCATTTTACTCGTGAATTTGTGTTGTTGCTTTATGTCTGTAATATATTTCTTTTATAGTTTCAAGTGATATTATTGTCATCATGCCCTACAAATGTTCAGGGGTTAATTGCCATGGTAATTACGACAAAACTCAAAAAATAAGCGTATTTCGATTTCCTAAAGAAAAGGAAGTGCTTAACAAATGTCTTTAAGTCATTCCTCAAGAAAACTTGAATGTTACTAAAAATTCCAGGGTAAGTTATTTGCTTATTTTTTCTAATATAAATAGTTATAATTATTCGTGTATAACTTTAACGTTTCTAAGTGTTTTAAAAGTAAAATTTGTTTTAAATAAGTGTCATATATACAAACAAAACATTTAAAACATGCTTATTTACCATGTAGTAACATTAGATTTTTCTAGTTCCAATTGTATTTTTAATATTAAAGTTGCATCTTTCGTTAAATTATGAAAGTAAATTATATTTTAAAATAAAAATTGAAAATATTTTTAATGCAGATATTTGAATGATTTGATATTCATATGGTCTGTTTAATAGAATTAAAATTTTATAATTGTAGTCTTAATTTTTTAAATTAATTTAATGTAACAATTTAACAAACATTTTTGTGTCAAATGATTAAATATTCCTATTTTATTTTAAATAGTTTATAACTGCGTAAGTTAAAATATTCATCTGTCAACAATTTATAAGAAATAACTGCAAATTTCTTTTATGTAATAAGTAGTAGAATTTGTAATAGCATACGTAAGTAGTAGAATTGTAATAAAGATTTTCTATTTGATTTCACATTGACTTATCAATCTGCAACGTGTATTATTTATTTTATGACTAGAAACGATTTATGACATTTTTCGAAAAAATACATTTTACATCCTTAAACTGAATTTACTTAAATAAAAATTTAATAAATTAAAGAATTTTACTAAATTAATTGAAAATTAATAATTTTTCGAATTCTTTAAATACAAAATAATTTGTTAAGCAACCTTTTATCTTCTAATTGAAATACTGTATTAACTTCTTGTAAATGAATGCAATGACAAATTTTGGATATTTTTTCTCATATTATTTCTTGTTCCATAGATTTGTGAAGCTCATTTCATGGAAACGGACATTCAGAGGCTGTCGGAGATATATGATGAAAAATCTGGAAAAAAAATTAGTGTTTCTCTACCTCATCCCAAATTAAAAGCCAGTGCTGTTCCATCCAAGTTTCCGAATTGTCCTGCTTATCTTTCTACGTTAAAAAGCCATAGAGAGGAGCCCGATTTCAAAAAATTGAGACTGGAAAATAAAAATTTATGTGCCACTATTCAAGAAAGCCTTACGACTAAAGAGTCACACGAAAAGAAATTTTGTTTTAATTCCTTTGATGAACTAAAGAACTGTTTAGAAAATTTTATCATCGATTCTAACAGGAATATCTTACAAAATGATAATTTTGTCATGTTTTTATTTGTAACATCTGTCTCATGTCCAGTATTAGAAGCAGCTGTCACCATAGACAAATCTTTATGTGTGGTAAGTACAATTAAAACTGTTAAACTTGACAAATTAGATAATTATACTTTTCCAATGACTACCAACAACATTAATGTTATACTTGATATTTTAAAATCTATTGAAAAAGGTATTGTTGATGACAAAAGAAAAAAGATTATTTACTTAATTTACTTGCACATATCATTGATGACTTAAAAAATGTCTATACGGATAACAAAAATTTACTGGATTTTATCAAAGAACAAATTTTATTATTACAAAATTCGAAGCATCATCGGAGATATTCTCCTGATTTTTTAATCCTTTGTGCTTTGCTATACTCCATATAGCCTCATTTTTATAAAATTTTTTTTGCTGCATGCATTCTTATTAAAAATAATAGTTGGACTAGAAAATATTGGTTTTAAACAGTAAAAATTAAAAATTAGTGAAACAGTAAAAATTATAAAAATTAATTGTTGTGTAATTGTTAAACTATTGTCACAAGAATTTGAAAAACAGTTTATGCAATGTAAAAATCAGAGGTCCCTTGCATGCAACATAACATTATATAATCTTAGATTATTAGAAATTTATTTTCAATTTGACTGTTGTAAACATGATGTATATAATATTATGAAAATTATTGTGTATGCTTCAACCAATACTTTATTAAAAGATTATTGTAAGAAAGTTAATGATGATCTGATAAAAAATAAATGTAATAAGACAAAAACAGAAATTTAGAAATATTTAAAAAATGATTTTGTGTTATGTATTTGAAATATTGTATAATCTATTGTTTTCAATAAAAAAATTTTTTTCCCATATATTTCCTTGTTTATTTACTGTGTAAAATATTAAATAAAATTTCCTGTTGTTTACAAATTTTTTTTGAATGTTTCAAAAAATGTTTTAAATTATTTTCAAAAATGTTTCAAATTATTTTCAAAACATGTTAAGGTGATATATAAATTTTAGAAATATTTACCAGGATATGAATTATAAAAGTTAAATTTAAACTTTCAAAAGTTGTTTGTGTCAATAATATATACTTGTCTATAAATATCTATTCATATAATAAAATTCTCATTTTTTAAATTACTTATTAATTTTGAATAGCTTATCAAATAATAGAAATTTCCATGTACACATTACTTTAAATTGCTACAAATAATTATTTAAAAAATATTTTTCTATGAAATTGAAATTACGAGAATAAAAATCCTTAGATATCAATTTACTAATAATGAAGAAAATATTAATGAATTTAGAAATTCTAAACAAATGTAAAAATCATTATCAGAATGATGAATTTTAAACTCTGTAAAAATATTGATGTGTCAAATATACAAGAAATGTCAAAAAAATTTTTATATAAATTCTTGCGAAATTCTAAAATTGAAAGGTGTGAAAAAATATAAATTTAATATGTTTAAATTAAGGATTTTATGTCATAAGATAACATTACATGATAAAGTAAGCTCATTTTGTAAATAATTTCTTAATGTTTCTTGTAGAGTAAATTCATTTTCCATTCATAAAAAAAATTTCTTCCTCCTTCACTGTGTTTTTAATTAAAACGAAGTGAAAATCTTTTTAAGACCAGAGGTTTTCCCCATTCAAGTGAATAAAAAAACTCCTCTTAAAAGAGTAAGGGAATTTCGAGTCCGCCTCCAGAGCATGACTCATCCTTTCACTGCAGAGGCTTTCTACTCTAGGAGGTGTTGGATGGGGTGCCATTGGATACACGTCTCGGTCACTTCTTGTTCGCATTGACAGTGCTTTGAACAGTGCACGTTACATTTCTGGTGTGTTACGACCCGTGGCTCTACCCCTTATTCGAGCCCTGCGAAACCCTACGTTTCAGCAGGATAATGCCCGACCGCATGTTGCCGGTATTGTACGGACCTTCCTTGATACGGAACATGTTCGGCTGTTGCCCTGGCCAGCATGTTCTCCAGATCTTTCACCAATAGAAAATGTCAGGTTAATGGTTGCCGAGCAACTGGCTCGTCACCAAACGCCAGTCACTACGGTTGAGGAACTTTGGCATCGTGTTGAAGCTGCATGGGCATCTGTACCTGTACATGCAATCCAATCTCTGTTTGACTCAATGCCCAGGCGTATAACTGCTGTTATTACTGCCAGAGGTGGTTGTTCTGGGTACTGATTTCTCAGGATCTATCCAGCCAAATTTTTTGAAAATTTAATCACTTGTTATTTCTAGTATAATATATTTGTCCAATAAATATCATTTTGTTATCTGCATTTCTTCCTGGTGTAGCAATTTTAATAGCCAGTAGTGTATTTTACTGATCCCTACGAGTTAAATTCGAGTGTCTACTGCATTTATTTCGAAAGCTGTGATATTCTATATACTAAGCCTCTGAAAAGTAAACTCCAAGAATAGAAATTAAACTTATCTAGAGAGGAGTCGCATTAAATCGTGAATCATTGTTGTGTGTTTCTTACTGACTAAGTTGAAGGGAAGAGGACAGAGTTATATTACATATATCATTTGGAATTTCAATTTTAACTCTTTGTACGATAGTCGTAGTAATAACATTGTGAATAATGTTGGCCTTGATAAATAGATTTCTAGACTGGATTAAAAGTCTGTTTTGGAAAGAAGAAATGGAGTTGACGTTAGTTGGTCTACAATATTCTGGCAAAACAACTTTCTTAAATGTTATATCGGTGAGAATTGAAATTTTTTTAATGTAAATACATGACTATTTTGGTGCTATAATTTCAATTGTTGCTTATTGTAATTCAATATGGTATGAATTAAAATATTCCACTTGTGTTGCTTTTATGTGAATGACAGATGCGTTGTTTTGACAGACATACGTATATAAGTAAAATATGGTTCTATTACTTAGTTCTCTTTCAAGTAAAAATATTTTCTGAATGAAATTTGTGTTGAAGGTTCAAATAATTATTGCGTATAATGCTATTGAAATTTGCATACCTAGATAAGAAAGTGAATTTTTTTTTTTTTTTTGGATCAAATGTTTTATTTGAGAGTTAATATTTATTATAGTTCTACAAATTTATTTTAAATTAAAAACTTTAAATTTTAACGTTGCACAACAAATGTCCCTTTTCTACTGAAGAGATGTAAATGTGAGGATTTATTGGAAAATAAAAGTTTCGATTTTCTCTTTATTTAATGTTAGGTGTGTGAAAGGGTAATTTTTACTTCAGGATTAACTTCTTAAGAAAGACTTTATCATAAAGAGATTACATATGTACCAAATTTTCGATAGATCGCGTTTAATGGATTACTTGGGAAAATTTTTATTAGAAGTAAAAATATGCATTATGGATAGTTAAAGTGATTCTGTTTCAACCTTATTTTAATTACACTTGTTTTTGTTTTGAATTGTAAATAATTTTCTTAAAATTGTTAATACTTAAGCAAGAAATTATTTTTATTTTCATGAAAACTGATTGACAATAAATAAAAAGCTAACTGATTTTTGCCCTTGTTATTGGTAATTTTGTTAGCTTAATCAAATAAATTCATTACTTTCTATTGAGGTAAAAAATTTAATATATTTATTTCCGTATACTTATGTTAACTTATTTGAATAAAGAAAATTGTTAGCTTTTTTGCTAGTAAATGTTGCAAAAGTAGTAATAGAGTAAACTAAAAGTAAGTAAATATCAACTCTATATTGCTATTCAAAATCAATAGAGTTATTAGGTGGCAAATCTTCTTACATTTTAATGGTTAGCTTTTTTTTCCGCTTTTTTGTCTTTCTAATTTAGATTAACATTACCTTATGTTGTGTGTCTGTATTTCTATCCATTGAATTAAATGTTCTATCTCACTCCAATAAATAATCAAGATAGCAGTCGAATTCTTACCACTCTGGCCATGGTTCAGTGGTTTGTGGATTCAGATCCCACACTTGGTATGGAGGTTTGTAGTTTGGAGTCCACTTTGAAGTGAAGGTCTCGGTCTAATTAGCCCTGGTGTAAAAATTTACTGTTGAGCAATTAACCAAATCATTCCAATAATATGGATTTCACAACCGTAATTTAAAATTATCCACTCTAACATAATTTTAGCAGACCTAGCAGTTGAATAGTTAGTGGTTTGGACTTCTGTTCAGTAGTGTGTGGCTTTGATTCCTATCTCAAAATTTGATACTTGTTGTGGTTCAAAATCCATTTAAACTGTATGACCAAGTTTAATTAGTATTGTTGTATAAGAAATGTTCATTGAGAAACAAGCTGAATTTAAATAATTTTATATTACAATTATCAAATAATTTCCTTCTAGGTGGCCATAACAAGACTTCATAAAAATTTTCATACATTTTATATGAATGTTGGAAACATATTTGATTGAACTGCCTAAGGTGAATATTGAAAAATCCTTCAAGACTATTTTTAACTGAAGTCTATCAATTCATTCCAATCACAAAATTCAACAAAATCAACTTACTATTCTCTGTTTTTTTTTTTTTTTTAAGATTTGTGATTGGCTTTGTATTGAAAACCTTTACTGGGTTTATTTCACCCATCCTAATAGCATGGAAAACTAATTAAATTTTTAAACTTGAATGCTTTCAATAATTTGAACATTTTAAAAACATTTAAAACCTTGGCTAATATTAGTTTTCTTTGACTAAAGATACTTTTGAAAACTTGGTTTAAATTTTGTGTTCTACATTTTGTCGAATACTAAGATTTTTCATTATTCATTTAAACTGGTATTGTGAAAATTTTATTTCCAAGAAGCTTTGTTTTCTAAAAAGGTAAAAAGATTTTAATAATTTTTAGGTTCTGAGGAATGTTTAATTCTCCTGTGAGATGATTTTGGTTTTCAGAAATTATCTTTTATGTTAATCAAGTATCCAAAGTAATTAAGTAAGATTTAATTTTAAACTAATAGTGAGGTCAATTTTTAAATGAGTGTATCATTGTTTTTATTTATTGAATGGCTAGGTGTTTGGTTTTAATTATCAATATCATGTGATTTTTAGCTATCTTTAAAGAAATAAGGTTTCTCTCTATGCTGTGACTTTTACTAATATCAATATGTTGTGTATACTATAAACTGAAATAATTGGTGGCTCATTGATTGTAACAATGTTTGAATCTTGAAAATTATTTTCCTGCACATAAGAAAAATAGCCGTAAAGCAGTTATCTTGCCAAACACAATTATTAACATATCTACTTAGACCTCTAGAGATGGCATTACTGAATTTAACTTTACAGTCGGCGTTTTCAATTTTAAATTTATATATTTTTTTTATGAATCGGGAATTTCTTATTTACACTATCAAATATTTTTACTCAATAAAAAAGTAATCAATTTTGATACAATATTAAATTGTTTCTCAAAAATCTGACATTAAAAGGAAAGTTAGTCATTAGTGGTAGATTTTCTTTTACCACTAAATCTACATTAATAACTTAATTTCAAATTTGACCAGCCATCAGAGTTTTTGAAACAGAATATTAAAATAATTTTATAATTAAAATAAAAAATAACTAATAAAACAATCCACATATTCCTTTTTTATTAATAATATATAATTTTTTTTGTAAGATTTCTGAATTGAGCAATGACATTCACCTTAAAAAAGTATTCTTTGTACTGCAATTAGAAAATGATTGTTATAAAATATCACTCTAAATCATTAACAAAAATGACATTCTTTATAATTTTTTTAATTAATCAATAAAAATGAATTACTTTCAAAATTTCTTCACTCTATCAAGTGACGCAGCTTGTCCTTTTTGGACCTTGCGCCACAAAACCCAACCAACCATCACTCTATCAAGTTTAATAATTAAGTTTGATATATTAAATTACATAAATTTGAACCAACCTACCAAAAATACTCATCATTTTCGTCAGAAGTTACAGAATAATTTTGTTTGATAGTATTGGAAGTCTCGTGCTATCTTTATGTAAATTTCTTTTTTGTCACTCACTTTGCAATACATGAAAATAGAGAAATTAAAATTTTCTAGAGCTTGATTATTTGAACTTTTAAATAAAATCTTAAGATTTGTGAAATTATACTTGTTGAAAATTCAAATTTAAGGTTTTTTTATAGATATTTTAACTTAAGATTTTCTTAAAATAAATCTATAATATTTGCAAATTAAGATTTTACCTTCAGACCATATATCTCGCATTTCAAAATGATATACTTGTATCTTGTCAGTTGAAATTTTTATTACTAGTTACTACATATAATTTTGCAAATTTAAAAATATATACAGAAAATACAAAAACTTTTTTACAAATAATCAACCACAATCACTCTTCTCCATCTCAGGCAGCTTGTCCTTTTTGGACCTAGTGCCACAAAACCCAACCAACCAATCTTCTCCAACTCAGATTGATTATGAATAACCAACATTGATATTTAATGTTAATGTTGTTAAAAATGTATGTGTTTATCAATCTAGAATTCTGTTCAGAATCACTAGCATGAAAAAGGTAATCTTCAATCTCTTTGAGATTAGTGGAAATATGTTTTATGAATAAAATCCTAGGAGCCAGCTCAAGATTGTCATGATTTACAGTGTTCACGCCAAGCATTGCGAAGTTAACTTGCCACCTTAAATTATATCACTTTGCACAATATCCAGTTTTCAAAATTTCAGTTGCACTCAATCTTGAACTATGAACATTGTAATATCGCACTATTTTAAATTTCAAATATTGATTTTCAATATTTCATTATAATTACTTATAACAAAAGTGTTAAAATACTAATAACAGTGAGAAACTTATTATTCAAAGATTTCACATTAAAAAACAAAAACTAAATATTATGCAGTCTACAGCTGAAGACAACCAGGAAATAAAGCATAATTGATAACATAAGTAACATGCACTTTTATGAAAACTTGTTTTAATTAACTAGGCAGTATGGCATCCATTTTAAAAAACCTTGGGGACAATACAATCCAGCCCCAAAAAGAACTGAGCACTAAAGCTGAGTCAATAATGTACATAAAATACATTTTTATGTAGAAAAAATATTTATATGTCATTAAAAAAAGGACTTTCTAATTATATTAAACATTTTTATGAAAACTAGAGTTTAAAACTTAATCTATTGTAAACCTAAATACAAGTAAAAAAAATTCTGCATAATAATTAATAAATTGCATAAATTATTACATACAACAGCAAAGTAAAGTATACTCGTAAAGTAGTACTCGCCTAATCATTACTTTTCATTTATACTTCATAATCTTTACTTTCAAAAATAAAAATGCAAGTACAATTTATCATTATCGACAACTTACTCTTCTTACACGCTAATAATAAAACTCAAAATTTTCAATTTGATATACTTTCAAAGAAAAATTTAATATAAATTTCAATTTAATATCTTTTAAAACAAAATAACTTCAAACACTTTAAATTCCATTTGATATACACTTTAAAAAGAAAATAATTAGTAAATTAAATAATTAGAAGATTCATGTGGTGCTGCCATCTGTGAGCCATAAGTCATACTTCCACCTTCGTATGAGGGTGCTCTATTGAAAAATGGAAGACTCTCTCTCTGACTTCATTCGCCTAGTCTCTGACGGGCAGGCTTGGCGTTGCCAAGTGTCATTAACAACAACAAGAAAACAAAATATAACTTCAAGCACTTAAGTTTCAATCGTAAAGGAAAAATGCATCAAGGGTTCCTAAACCTCCAAACAAATTTCGCACATGCTCATATCAGATTACATCATAAAAATAAAAAATTTTATAGCACAATAAACCAATTGACATTTTTGTCACCAACCAAAAAATCCTTGGGTTTACCTGTTATTTGTATTCATATTGTGAGTGCAGGCCTTAAATTTCTTATTATTCACTATGCTCTTTAAATTCCTGTTAAAGTGAGATGTTTGACAGTTTCATTTTTAAAGGCTTGTTTTCTCCTATATTTTTTTCTTTTCAATTTCATAAAAACTGGTAACAAATGGTACCATAGAGTTACTACTGTTTACTTGAACATTTCTATTGTAAGATCACATGACTTCAAAAATCTAGCTATTTGGAGGGTTTGTGGCCAGCTTGATTTAGCTGTACAGTGGTTTGGTTATGTTCAAATTCTATTACAGTTAGTAAGTATAAATATGTATATATAGGTGTGTGTGTGCATATTCATGTATAAATCTAAAATTTAAAAAAAAATTATATGTTTTTATGTTTTTCTTTTTAAAAACTTTATTATTAAAACACTGTATAGAGAGGATTTTTATAGTTTTTTTTAATCTATGACTCAATAAGCTATTAATCAAGATTTATTACAATTTATAAATGATCAGTTAGAGAAAATAATTGTAACTGAATGCCATTCTAAAAGTTATAAATAATCATGAATGTGTGTGTTGTCCATGCTACTTTAATTCCAGTTCCATTTTGTTGGAAATGTTGCTTGATGAAAAATATTAAATATAATTTAAATTTTATTTGTCACACAAATTAAATGATTATAAAAGATTAGAATTGATTCATGCTTTTCTTAAGTTTTTAAAAAATTTGTATAATAATGGTAAGTAGTAGATTTTACAACAGCTATCTTAATTAAAATCATAATTTTATGACTCAAAGCAACTTACATTTTATAAAGATAGTTGAAAGTATTCTACTCAATTATACTTAGGCAGTCAATTGCATTAATTGAAAGACAGAATGAATATTTAACATTGATCAATAATTGTAAAAATATAGCATATTGTGTATTTAAATGTAGAGCATATTAGATTGTAGCTGTAATCAATGAAATTTAAAAATTTGTTTGCATAAAGTTTTGAGAAATAATACTAGCAAATAGAATTTATTAAGGAAAATTTTTTATCATTACAAAACCAGTGAAAGTAAAAAAGCAATCAGTTATTTTTCTATTTATCAAAGTACTATGAAATAATTTTCTTATTACAGTTTAAAAGTATGCTTTGGATTTTTTGAATTAACACAATTAATATTTATGCAGTGCTTACTTTTTTTCTATTGTGTATTTGTACTTTTGTTAATTTATTTTTTTATTATTGTTTAAGCCTGTGTGTTAATTGTTCTATGCAATGATTTATTTGCTGAAGTGAATCAGTTTTAATGAGCATTGAAAACTGATTTATAGCTTATCTTATTTTGAATTTATGCTCATCTGTTCTAATAAACATTTTGTTTAGGAATTGATTTATACTTAAGTATTGGTATTTTAGTATTTATGTATTGGTACAAGAGCTCAGAAAAATTCTAATTTTATAAAGTTTTTGACTTATGTTATCAGTTATGGATGTGGTAGAAGATGTTAATCGTTAGATTTAAAACATTTCAAAATATAAAAATTAAATGTAAGTAAGAAATAGTTATTTGTGGTTTGATCTATTTATAAACTGTTGAAGAAATCAAAGTGTTTTAACCAACCCTTTCTTTTTTTTTTTTCCATGCAATTGAATTGCATGTTACTCTAATTAAAAAAAAATTTTTTTTGACAAAATTATGTTTAAAGTTTATAAATACTGATACATTAATTGAAAAACTGGCAGTATTCAGTTTAAATGCCAGTTGTTTTGGCTATTTTCTTATCCAAATATAAAAATTATTTGGACTCGGAAAGTCAAAAATTATCATAATGAGTAAGAGTTCTGAACTCCTGGATATCTTGGAAATAGAATAACTTTGCTATGCTAAGTAAATCCATAAAATTAAGGAAAGAAACAACACAAACCTTTTGAACAATTAATAATTAACATAAATACTGTTATTACCTTAGGAATAATAAAGTTTGCTATTTACAAATTTTGCTGCTAACTTTTTCATAAAATAAGTTCTAAGTTCCTTCTTTTTTTTACGTGTCACCATTCTTAAATAGAAGTAACACTTTTGCTGAGGAATTAAAAACTTGTGACTATTAAACATCTGGATAATCAGGAATGTACAAAATTAAGCATTAATGAGAGTTTATGTTTAGGTTAATTAAATTATAAAATATTGTCATTTAAATTTCTTAAGCATAAAATACTTTGTTTCAGCAAATATTACCAAAAGCAAGAATATTTTCCTTGGCATATTTTATGCTACTCTCTCAATTTTTTTTTTCCCCCATAACTAAATATAATTTTTGAAAAAATTTGAATTAGTTTTTTATAATGGATAAAATACATAAAAATATTTTATATTTTATAAAAAAAATTTTTTTATGTATTTTTATATAGAAAATAAAGACGTTAATTTTCTGTCTTTTATTTCATTTAACTTTATTTTATTGTTTGGTAATATTTCAAATATATTTTATGAGAAATAATTGCTTCTTTTTAATGGGAACATTTAAGTTTATTCTAACAATTTTCTAAGGTTTCTTTAACTTATTTTCTATAATTCTTTAAGTACTGTGTACCTTGAATCATGACAAGCTCTTACACTTATGTCTTCAGTGTGCTCAAAATCCAAATTCTAACAGATGTACATTGCAAGCGACTATTCACCATTAAAATTGCTTTGGTCCTGATATAATTTTTGTGGAATTGTCTTGAGTTAACTTTTGAATGAATGATTTATGTATGTATCAAGAGACCATAATACTTGTTATGCTGCCAGAAATTATCAAATCAGTTTCTTTCTTTTAGTTTTTATTTCTCTTGATCACCAATATGAAAACCACCAACATCAATTTTCAGCTAAGAGAAGCTCCTAACCTCACTTATTCTACATTGTTAAAATCTAGTCGTGGATCAGATGAACTTTCCTATAAATTTAGTCATGTCTCTGCTTGAGACTATATATTTTCATGTCAAAAGCTTTATTATTGCTAACATTGGTAATAGCATCATATAACTTTTAAGATTTGTCTCTTATACTAATAGCTAGAATTTAATGAATTTCTACAAGCAATTTATAGGTTACATGCCAATCAGATTATACAATTGTTAACACTCTAGCCTTTAATTCAACAGTGTGGATTTGATTCTTTCCTTGGGGGTGGACGTTTGCAATAGTTAAGAATGCATTTTAAACTGTATGTGTCAGTCAAATTAGCCGTTGGTTGTAAAAAATCGTTTGTTTCTCAAAAGTCCTAGATTGTACCTATTTTTATCTTGCAAAATAATTCTTTGGTTAACCCCTTCGCACCGATATAAATTTATATATAATGATTTATTGTGTATACTTAAGCAAATTTATATATTTGATTAAAAGTTCATTATATATTCGATTGAAAGATAATTTGCTTAAAATTAATGTTACTCATAAAGTTCTTTCATAATCTACTTATAATCTTTCACTGTTTATTTTAAGTGTTGAATCTCAGTGCTTTGTAAATAATCCAGATGAGTATTTGTAAGATTTGGTTACTTCAATTTCAGTGTGACACTTGCCAAAGTCATTACCATTTTTACTCAATGAAATTTTTGCATTATAACAATGACATATCTATTCAAATTAATAAAGTTTTCTTTCTAGTTTGATTCAAAGTTTCTATTTTCTATCAATTCCTAAACATCAAAAATTGTTAGATATTCTGCAAATGCATCTCATATGCATGTAAAATTTTTATTTTAACTGTATTTTAAATAAAATTATACTGAGTTACAAAGGGTATACAATTGAGTAAAATATAGGTTGTGTATTTTCTTAACATTTGGAATGTTCATGTTCTAAAAAGAGCAGTAAAATTTGTGTACCTCAACATTCCCAAAATGTGAATTAAAACTCTACTACATCTTTGTTTTTTATAAAAAGTTGTCTATATTCCATCATATTTTCCACTTTACAAATAGATTTCATGACTTTGAAATGTAATTGCTTTCTATGTTATTCAAACTTAAGATTAGTTCATGTGTTAAACTAGAGTTTGAAAACAGAAATAAGTATGATTACCATATTTTATGAAGGAAGCAATTAGTTTATATTGAACCAGTTATTTTGTTTTAAAAGTTACTAGTTTTTCAAATGAGTCTAGTGTGTGGATTAAATATAGATACTTTCATTTATTAAATGTATTAAAACAGTCTATTTTTGTATGTTATTGACTAATTTTATGATTTATTTTATATATAATTATATATGCTAATATTTCTTTATTATATTATAGAGTGGTCAATTTTGCGAAGATATGATTCCAACTGTTGGATTCAACTTAAAAAAGGTTATGCGAGGAAATGTTACAATTAAAGTAAGTCTTTCAATTTATTAATGTAAAAATTCAGCATAGGCTTAAAACTTCATTATTATTTTATCTATTAAAGGTAATGGTTTATAAAATTTTATGGGAGTGGTTAACTTGTTCTTTATTAGCCTGAAAGAGAGGATTTTTGAGGTTGCAAGATAAAAAATTTCAATAATGTTTTAAGAACTGATGCATTTTTTAAGATGGGAAGTAAGAGGATATATTAAAAAAAGAGTGACTTAAGCAGTTTGATCAGCTGAATTGTCCTCTTGAAACTGAGTCCATATGCTGCTATATAATTTGTTGGAGGCAAGGCCAATTATTTATGGTAAAGTGTACCAACTGAGGTTATATTTTGATATAGTATAATAAATTGTAGTTAACTGAATAATTAGCGCTTTTGTCTTTAATTCATAGTGCTTTGACAATTAGCTTATTTTTATTTGATTAGCTCAGCAAGGTATTAAAAATTTTAAAAAGGAATGAATTTACAAGATAAAAATTTATCTTTTTTAATTTCCTAATTTAATATATAAAAAAATCAGCAACATTCACATTAAGAAAGTCTGTCGAAACCCAATTTACAAATTAAGAGCAAAGTACATTTATAACTTGTATTTAATTTGTTCAATTTAAATGTTTTTAAAATAAGATTTTTGGTTTTCTAAAAAAATGGAAAAATTATTAAAAATTTGTAATAACTGCTGCTAAAACCATGTTACTTTATACCCATTGCACATGAGATTTTTCTGGGGTTTAGGATAAAACAAAATCATTTAATTGGTTAGTGAAATCTCAAATTGCTATGATACTCCCACATTTACAACTTTTTTGGTTAACTTTAGTGTAAATGACAAGAGTATTCAATAGATGGGACATTTATCACCATTGTGTGAAGTTAAAAAAAATACTTAAGAGATCAGTCACAAATTATACTGTTATCTTTAAATTTTTTATCTAAAACATAATGCGTGCTTATTAAGGATCAAGTAGGCAATACTTTACCAAGTTCAAAAATATTAGAAATCTCTGTTGGATCAAAATAGAAAAAGTACTGCAATGTTCAATTTTTTGTATAAAAAAATTAAAATTTTTTGTAAAAAAATAATTTATTGTAAAAAATGTTCTTTTTCATTCCATTTTTTTATAAAATCCAGTACTTAATAACTATAATATTTTATTTTCAAATTGATCAGAATATCATTTCTTAAATTTAGTATCAATAATTTTATATAACATTTTCATCATACATTTTAATGCATAGTAATCATTTCATTCAAATATATTTTTTTGTAATTTCATGAGCATATGTTC
>JAPDSC010104852.1:317257-330253 GCA_026290005.1 Latrodectus geometricus | reverse complement strand
TATATATATATATATATATATATATATATATATATATATATATAATATACAATTAAATTATCATTTAAGACAATTATAATTATTTGGAAATCTGACATTGGCGATTAATCATAAAATTCTGTTCAGCAAAACACTGCCAAACCTTATATATAATAAATCAGTATTTTATGTTAGAGGTCCAGAGAGAGCCAATGCAAAGAGGAGAATTACCTGAAAACTTATGAACAATTTTTCTTTAGTTCTATTAAAAAAAATTATTAAAAATATGATTCATATAATAGTAAATGAAAAGACAGATGTTTTTAATGTTGCTTTAATTTAATAAATTTTCTCTCTTCTCAATGTAATAAAATGAAAATATTTTTTCCATTAAACATCACCCTTTCTCCATTTTCTTTAAGAAATCTGTAATTTCACTTTGTTTACTTGATATTATGAAATTATTGATTTAATATGGTATAAATACATTATTTTGTAGTTTTTTAATTTTTTTACTTTCATCCGAGGAGTGCATTTAAGAAAGTTTGTACCAGATTTTCAGTTAAGCTTAGGCTTTTAATTTTTTCAATGTTGTAATGAATTTTGCATTCTTCACTTTTGTTCCTAAAATCCATTTCTATTTCCTTGTTCCATTTTTTTTATCAAATCTGCTTTTAAAAATTCTTTTACTTGTAAGCATTGAGCATCTAAAATAACTAGTCTTTTATTTCTTAAGTGTTTTAGTTTTTGAGGAAATACATTGACAGTGCAGTGCCAAGTTGAAAATTGCCTCAAGTTTCTTCATATCAATAGATATTGAATCAGCTATGTCTAAAATCCTCTGTAATATTCGTTTTATGTAATAGATAGAATTTGTAGCTAATATAATTTCTCACTGTACAATTGACAGCAGTCTTTGAATTGAATTTCATGGCTTTCCTTATTCACAATGTTGCTACATTTTCTGGTGTTGGCGTTTGTTATAAAATTTGAAACCAAATAGCAGTAATTACTATTTTTATTAAATCTTGGCGTCAAACAGCTGCTACTGTTCCTACTGAAATAATGAGAGTGAACAAAAATTGGCAAATGTGCTGGCAAATGAGTTCTAATTAGGCAATTTTCTATAGTTCTTCCACTATATTCTTGTCTACAGCTGCCAATTTAGCCATAGTTTCATTGTTAACTACTAGGGTATGTTTCAGTGTTTGGCTTTTGCAGTTAAAAAGCTGTCAACATATTATCCAACAGGTCTTCCAGAGTTTTCATTCAAAGAAGAAGCTGGCTGGGTTTCATGTCACTGAGTTCTATCTCTGTGAATAAAGTTATCTTTCTTTAGGTGCCAAGTTTTGCAGTAATAAAAACTTTTGATACCTCAGTTTTCCCTAAATTTAGGTTTTTATTGAATGATTGAGTAATGGAACATTGTTTCTTCATTCTTGACACCACTAGTTAAAAATTTAGCTTCTATTTAGTAAAGCCACATTTTCAATTTTTAAACGAAAATAGAATTTTATGCTCACCTTATTAATGTGACCGGTTGTGCTGTTTTACCATTGTTCATGTGAAAAAACGTTCATGTCTGAAATCGCCCAATTCTTCAGTCTTTTATTTAAAAAATTAATTCTTTTAGGTTGGCTAGTTTCCCCATTATTTTGAAAACAAAAAAATAAAACACTTGTGAGAAAAATTTCATGTATTCTATGTTTCCATTATCAGTTAAAATCCTATTGCTGTTAATTCAGTCATATTCTAGAATAGAAACTTAAATGCAGATAACTTTTGTTCCCAACTGTATAAATATCATGCAAAATTTTTAAACAACTTTTTTCTTAAAAGATTAAAAATTATTTAAATTTCACTGTTCATTAATAATTGATGTATAAATGATGTAAACTATAGTTTAAAATTGTAAGTGGCATCAAAATTACTTCTATTAAAAATATCTTGTTAACAATAAAACAGATACTATTTTTGTAGAATTACTTTTCCAGTCAAGATATAATCCTATTTCTAGAGAAGTAATGTTTAATCTTTATTTTATAGTCAACTTTTTTCTCAGCAGCATTTTTTATATTTTTCTTTCTTTCCTAGCACTTGATAGTATTACAAGTGAAATAAACATATTAGGAAATTTTCACAGCAAGTAGAAATATTGACAAATATATTTTGCTCTTGCTGGATCTATATACATGTGACAAAAAACTAGTTGATTTCATTTCTATTGCAACTAGATTGTAAATATCTTTTAATACCATATTAAGATTTGCTGTGATGCATTTTTGATGGTCAAACTAATTTCTTAGTTCTAATTTGTTTTCAAACCAGAATTGAATAAGTAAATGTAATAGAATGGTTCACCTTGTAGCATTTTTACTAGTAAATGTTAAAATTTTCATGATAGTATTTTAAACATATAATGACTATATAATCAAATTATTTTTTGGAGGACCTAAAAATGTTCTTTTTCCATTAATCATATGAAATTGCTGGTTTTGTTTCTATCTCAATTTTTTTGGTGTGGTTTTTATTCAAGAACTACAGCTTTTTCATGTTTATATATTGCTATAGCTATAAGAATTGCTTTTCTTACGTTTTTCCATTTCTAAATGATACTTAATTTTGTGTGTTAGGTTTGGGACTTAGGAGGACAACCAAGATTTAGAAGTATGTGGGAAAGATATTGCCGTGGTGTTAATGCTATTGTGTAAGTTATTCTCTCTTCTAGAATTTCTTTAGGGTCTTAGTTTATTGTAGTCTTACTTTTACTATTGCAGCACTTTTTTAAGTTGAAAATCTAGTTATTTAACTTAATTCATGAGACTATATTTTGATAACAGAACAACCTAGACTCCAGATTTGACATTTTGAATAAAAAATAAAGTGAGTATTGTTAATAAAAATAAAATAGAGGAATAAAAATAAAATTGGTCATTTAAATAAAAATAAAATAGGTATTGTTTTTACACTGTATTTACAAACATGGTATTTGTAAACATTGCATATATGCGCTTTACCTAATTGTTTTGTTCTAAATCCAGTTTTGTTCAAAATTAATTTTACAATAGTTTTCAAACAAAACATTTTAATTTTAACTATATTATTAAATGAATCTTGAATAATTACTTACTATTATTTTTCTGTTTACTTAGATTTTTTTGTATAATGCAGCTACATATTTTTCATTTTAAGATGTTTAACTTGTAAAGCTTGTAACTGCCAAGTTTTTATCAAAATAATCTTTTAACAATTTCTTGAGATTATTATGTAGTTAATTTACTTTAACTATAATTTTTTTTTGTTTCTAATGTTGTGTATACCATAATTGCATTGTTTTCTATGTATTTTGAATATCACACACACAAATACAAATTTGAAGGGGTATTTAATTTTGTTTTATAAATGTTTTTATATATCATTAAATTGTTCACTTTCTACTGATTAGATTTGTTTTTCACATGAAACTTCGTTTTCAAAGGTACATGGTGGATGCAGCAGATTTAGAAAAGATTGAAGCTTCTCGTAATGAACTGCACAATTTATTGGATAAACCCCAACTCGTTGGAATTCCAGTTTTGGTTCTTGGGAACAAGAGAGATTTGCCTAATGCTCTTGATGAAAAGGAGATAATTGAGCAAATGTAATAATTTTATTTTACTCAAGTATATTTTATATTGAAGTATATTTTATTTGTTTATTTTTAATGCATTTGTTTATATCTTAGAAAGCCAAACTTGCAAAAAAAAAAAAAAAAAAAACTTCAACTGTATTATTTGATTTGTGATATTAAAAGCTAGTTCAAATGTATATTAATATTTTACCATGTTTACCTAATCTTGCAATATTGAAGAAACCAATGTGTATAATATTTAAAAAAATTGATTATTAAATTCTAAAATAGTAACTTTCACAGTTTCAGTTTGATTATTACAAGATAAACAAAGTGTAGCCTATTGTTAGTTCTTGAAGTAATCACCATTGACATCCAGTGCCTTCTGCCAACGTGTCTCCAGTTATGCAATCTTATTACGGTAAAAATCAAGGGTTTTGACACAAAGAAGTTCGTGAGTGCTTCGTTGGTGAAGGATTTTACACAAAGAGAATTGTTCAGGGAATGGAAAAGGTGTAATATGATGCTACAAGGTCTGTTGAGTAATAAGGGTAGCTCAAATTTTCCCAACCAAGTCACTGTATGATAGTCCAAAACACCCACACCACCTCGTGTTACCAGCCAAGAACAGTACACCCTTACTATTAACTAGTTCTTTCTCCTTCTGTGGCCAACATTCCAATTTCTTCAAGTACATGTCCGCAGTAATCATTTTGCCCATTGATTGTAGCTCATGGTGAATTACTTGACAACTAGTTCAAAAGATGCAATCTTGTGTGGGTGCATAAATGTTCTTGTGCTGTGCTGCAGGTCAGTATCCTGGGAAGACATCAATGTTTGGAGCTCTTGGTAGTGTCATACAGGATCCACTTTTCATCACTGGTCAATACTTGATTTATATTGCACCCATAACAACCACAAAAATAAAATATATATTAGTATTATTTCAATAAAATACCTTTTTGCTATTAAATAAATTTGTAAAAGTATTGCAAAGTTTTTTATTTTAGAAAAATGGAAATTTAAAAACATCTGTGATTCTTGTAGATTAAAAACTTAAATTTCTTAATTTTATAAAACATTTTCCTTTGACATAGGAAAAGCAAATGGAATAAGACAATCACTGAATAAATTAAAGTATATAATGTGAAATTTTGGTATTCTGGAACGCATGTTCAAAGAATTTTCAACCTTAATAAAGATTTTTAAGGATAAAGACTACTCTGTTTCACTATTTTTAAAAGTTCTTTTGAATTTTCTTATTTTTATTGATTTTACTTGATTTATAGATTTACAAACTATTAAGATAGTGTGATTGCTTTATTTTTCAAATGCCTGTAATAAGGAACTTAATGTTGTATAGAAATAAATGTGTTTAAAAATAAACTAATATTATATATACCAAAACTTTGAAAAATTAGCTGAGAAATATACAAAAGCTGTGTTTTGCAAAATTTGAACTATAAAGGTTTATAAAAATATTCTTTTAAATTTTATTTCTTTGAATACCATTGGAAATTGTTATGGTTTAGGGAGCATATCTTAATATTATATGCTGTTGGTTAATTTATTACAGAGGTATATATATATATATATATATATATATATATATATCATGCAAAACTAGAAAATAGATTTATAGTTTGCTTAAACTTTCTTACAGTTAATAATGTTTAAAAATGTAAATTTGCTAGTATTCATTCTTGACTTGAGCTTTTCATTATTTCAAAGTAGAATTCTCAAAACTCCAGCTTTTTCTATCATATATCTTAGAGATTATATTAGTGAGTAATTTTCAGCATCAAAAGCATCTGCTTCAGTTTGGAAAAGCTAAAATAGTTTAAACTGAAAAAGGTCCTTATAAATTTTTATAAAACATTCACATTATAAATTATATGTTCAAAATTTTACACATTGTGTCTTCATTTTTCTATTATGATTTTTAATGCAGATTTTGTGTTTTAGGAATTTATCTGCTATTCAAGATAGAGAGATATGTTGTTATTCTATTTCTTGTAAAGAAAAAGATAATATAGGTAAGATGTAAAAATTATATTTTTTAGTATAATATGACTTGAGTTAGCAAATGTTGACTGGTACTTTGAATACTGTAATAAAATAATGTACTTTTTAACATATAGGGTAAAAATTGCATTAATGTTACATATTCAAAAAATGTTACTAATTAATAAACTAATGTTACTTGTTTATAAAAGGTACATCATAATTATATTTACAGTTCTGTCACATTATGTGTTTGTGACCTGGCATTGACTTTTTCACTAGATGTTGTAATATGTTATTGAGGTGATTGATAGATTATTTGCATTGTAGTATTAACCTATATATTTAATTTTTTGAACCGTGTATTTAGAAAGGTTTATTTTTTATAATTAATATTATATCTTGAAAAAATATTGAGCTTGATTTAGTCTTGTCTAAATAACTTAATATTTCTACAGTGTGTATTATAGACCTTCTAATTATATTGCTTTGTGCTTACAACACTGATTTCTCACAATTCTGAAAACATAAAGCAGCATGCATTTAAGTTCCTTTATAATATTGATGAAGGAATATATTCATTTGAAAACAGTGTACAAATATAAATTTATTTCCTAGTTTTGTGGTTAAATATCTTTTCTCATAAACCAAGAGTTGAATGAAAAATTATAGAGATTCTTGGCTATTTCAAGAATTTAAGTTCATTAAAAAAACCATTGCAAAAGATTTAGAAATAAGTTCTCTGTGAAAATTTATTTTAGGACTAAGTAAAGCTTACCTTATTAGATTCCATCTAAAATAAATTAGTGCCTAGAATGTATGTACTGTAAGATAATTTGCAGCTTGCTTTAGTAAACAAATGACATACATTGTTTTGTTACACAATATTGTTACTAGGCAAGTTAGCCTCTAAAACATTTACCTTCAAATTTTCATGTATCTGTTTTATTATATGCTTTCGCTGTTAAGATCAGATTTTTCATAGTGCCCCATAATTGTTCTATAAATCAGAATATCGCTATCTGTAGATTAACTAATGATATAAAAAAAATTCTCTAAAAAAACTCCTCAATAGAAATATATTTAGACATTAGGGTTTTAATTCAGGATCCTTGTAATTTCAAGTATGAAAACTATAATAGAATATTTTGTTAAGACAAAATAAGTCCTTCACATTCGCACATTTAATGAACAAAGCTTATATTTAAAGTTGAGTAATTTTGATATTCAGCATCAGGTTATGACATTACATCCTCCCCACATTTTTTTAATATTTCCAGACTCAAAAAACAGTCAAATTCATTAAGTTTAGTCTCTTTGGTTTCATTTTTTGCCCAAACATTGTTATCTCAATGATGCCCTCAGCTGAAGCACTAGAAGTCATCTCATCAGAAATGACAGTTTCACCTCCTGGCACACCAAATGAGGTAGCCGCTGTTACTGTTGTATCAGAAGGGATAGAAAGTCGCTGGTATCTCTGCAAATTGTATATCTAATGAGAATGTTCTTTGCAGAGGATGAATTATATATATAAATTCAGTCATTACAATTAAGTTTCAAAATACAAATTTTTTCATTTCTACTTGAGATCAATTCTAATACTATTACTAAGGCCTGTGTAAACACAATTTTTCATATAGTAAAAAAGCAGGATTTTTTTTACATGTTTTTCTACTGGTAAACCTAAGATCATTTAAAAGTTTTATTCACACTTTACTAGTTTTTGAAATTTGGCAAACGTCAGTGGTTTCAATAGATGAGTAATTACTCATTCATAACAAATTCAGGTGGAATCGCCATTAAATCTGTGGAATCTTCTGGTAAGGAAGTCAAACATTTGAGTTAATAATAGCCTCACAGTTGTGTTAAAAAGTAAGCAACTCTTCATGCAAACAAAATTGCATTTCCTGATGTACTCTTTAAGAGATTTTTAATTACTCTAATATGCCTCTCTCACCAAGCTTCTGTGGATGAGAAACTTCCATTTCGCAGACTAAATTTCATTATCACATTCTATCTTCTCCCAATCCTGAATTTTAAATTCATAAACTGTACCCTTAAAGTTAGTACCATGGTTTGTATACACAATCTTTCATCTTCCTCTTTGTGCAGTGAAGCGTCTAAATAAAAGAAAGTTCTCTGTTGACAACAAAATTATTCCAAGTGCTCTGCTTGGAAAACTGCAAAGGTATCTAAAGCAATTCAAGCATTTTCACCATTCAAAAGAGAGTGATCCAACTAGATCAATACTTAATAACTCAAATATGTTAGTATCCCCAACTCTATCAGAAGGAGAACCCTTTAATGGAGTTTAGGTATAACTCTCTAGTATGGATGATGCCTAAAAAAGTTAATCTAGTGAAGGCAAGGGCCTCCATTCTTAAATGATATGCTTGGCCTCTTGCATATGACATTTCCTACAGATAGGGTCTTGCTGAAACAGTTCCAATTTATGAAGGTGTTTTCTGAAATGGTAGTGCCCAGTTATGAAACCTACGATTAAACGTATTTTCTGCCTAGAGCACCTTAGAATTTCAGAGGCAATTCTCATTGGTGATCCGCAAATCATACTTTTAGCGTGGGTTTGACCAGAAGCGTTGAGCCAGGCTTCGTACATACTCTGTCTTTCCCATCTAAGAACATTGGTTTTTGTGGTCTTCAAATTGATTCCGCAGAAGGGTTCTGCACCAATGGGAATAAGAGACTATCCTTGTTTAGCAGGTTCATCAGCCTTTTCATTACCTTCGATTCCTTTGTGCCCTGGCACCCATACAAGGATCTTGTTTCTAGTTGCCAATTCTGTAAGAAGGTTCCTGCTTTCCAAAATCATTTTAGATTTGATTTTGAAAGAATTAAGCGCTTTTAAAGTGGCTTGACTATCGCTAAAAATGAGAATCCGTTTACTGCGGTATCCCTTCGTCATATTTAGTCGCAGATAGTGGATAATGGCCAGAACTTCTGCCTGGAAGACCATAGTGTATTGCCCAAGGCTAACAAATAAACTGGTTCTTAGTGACATGCTACATACTCCCAGTCCTGAAAAACTGTTTATCAGTGATCCATCAGTGTACCAGATTAGATCTCCTGTTTTAGTTTCGAACATGTTGTCCCATTCGTCTCTAGTTGGAAAAAACTATCTCAAATGTCCTTTCAAACATGTATGATTTTTCTGTGATGTCCGAGGGCATCAGGAATGTAGGATCTTGAATTTTCCCAGTAATACCCCTATGCCCTATGGCAATAGGCTGGTCGTACCATTGGTTTTTTAACTTCATTCTGTATGCAGTCATTCTGGCAGTGGTGCAGATGAAGATGTCTAAGGGAGTCAGATCCAACATAACTTCCAATGTTCTGGTTGGAGTGGTGGACATTGCTCCTGTGATGCAGAGACAGGCCAGTCTTTGTAGACCTCCTAGTCTGTCAATCAGTCTTTTGTTCCATCTTACGCCACCAGATCACACAGGCATATGTGAGAATGGGCCGGACAATAGCTGTATTCATCCAAAACAGTTTTGGCTGTAAACCCCAGTTTTACCGAGCATACACCTGCAAATCATAATGCTTTTCTTTGCTCGCTTAATTCTATCATCAGTGTGCTTATTCCAGGTGAGTTTTTGGTCTAAATAAATGTCCAGATACTTCACCTCTGAAGCCACATTGATTTCAACATCAAAAGGTCTTGATATGAAAAAACCCTCCCATTTCCTTTTGCATGTAAAAGGTACAAGGTAGGTTTTCTGAGGATTAACCATCAGGTCCCTATCCATGCACCATTTACCTACATAACTTAGAGCATCCTGCATGAGAAGACAAGTTATGTTAAACTCTTTACCAAGGATAAGGATGACAATGTCATCAGCATATCCTTGTGTATAATAGCCCCTATCATTTAGATATTTTATAAGGCTATTTACAACAAGGTAATGGTGAAAGAACACCTCCTTGAGGATAACCTCTAGTCTTTTTTTTTTTTCCACATGATTCACCGAAGGTACTCGTTTGTATACATCTATCCGAAATCAAAGCCTCAATCCAAGTACACAGGGTCTGATAAATCCCTGCCCCTCTAAGTGCATTGAGGATGGATAGATGGGAAGTGTTATCAAAGGCACCCTGGATGTCGAGGAAAGTTGCCAAGACAATTCCTTTTTGATCCAGAGTGATTTCAGTTTTAGAAACTAGCTGATGTAAAGCAATTTCAGTAGATTTGCTGGGTTGATAAACAAATTGAAGAACATGCAAGGGACTGTTACTTAATCAAGGGACTTCTCAAGTAATCTAATATGCCGATCAATAATTTTCTCCATAATTTTGAGAAAGAATGAAAAAAGACTGATAGGTCTGTAAGACTTGGCCTGGTCATGGGTGTCCTTGCCAGATTTGGGAATGAAAACAATCCTTGTCTTCTGCCATACCTTTGGTATATAGCCCAATGCTAAGCTAGCTCTGTAAATTCTAGTTAGCACTGGTATGATAACCTTCTCTGCCTTCTGGATCATGATGGGCATAATTCCATCAGTCCCTGGGCTTTTTAGAGGTTTAAATCAGATTGATTATTTAACAATGTTGTGATTAATGATATTTTTAGCGATGATAGATTGATCGCTATTGACTCTTCGCAAAGAGACAATGCAGTAATTCCCTCCGTTGCTATAAATATCTCTACCCCCTTGAAAGTGAGTTTTGGTCATAATTTCCATAACTTTCCCAAAAGTAGCAAAATTACCCTCCTCGTCCCTTAAAGTGCCAACCAAAATAGGTTCATATATTTTGAGGATTTTTTGGGGTCTAGCTCCTTCAGAGATAGAATCTATATCTTCACAGAATATCTTCCAGGAGTTAATTTTACTTTTGTTAACAAGTTTGTTATAATTAGTCAGGGCTGTTTTATAGTTTTTCCCATTCACCATTTTTCTTAGCTTTATTGAAAAGTTTTCTAACATATGCCCTTTCGACTGCTAGAGAATCATTCCACCAAGGACATAAAAGTTAAGTTCTCCTTTTGCGAATAAGGCAATTGTTATGATAAGAATCTAGAATACTACAGTGCAGAAGATCTGTAACTTCTAGATCGTAGTTGTCTCTAATAGGTCACTTCTCGAGCTCAACCAACCCAGTCAAATCCTCCTGGAATTTTTTCCAGTCCGTCTTTACTGGGTCTCTGAACATAGGATCCAAACACACATTAGAGTGAATTTCAAAATGGATGTTTTGATGGTCTGAACCAGAAGGTCTACCATCTACTTTCCAATTTTTTATATTTTTACTAATTATCGTTGTCACTAAAGTAATGTCAATTACTTCAGATCGATTGGAAGTAATAAAAGTTGATTTGTTGCCCACATTTAGAATATCTAACCCATAGTTTAGAATAAATTCCATTAGACACTCACCTCTTTTATTTGTTCCTGTTCTTCCCCAGGCAACATGGTGAGCATTACAGTCTAGTCCTAGGACTACCTGTAAATTGTTGTCTGCAAAAGTTCATAAGCTTGTGCAGAGAATGATCAGGTGGAGCCTTCTCTTCATAGGGCAGGTACATAGAGCCAAAAACAATTTCTCTGTCCCCTCCCTCTATGTTGAGTCTGACTTTCACGGCTGTCAGGTACCTAAGGATAAATTCAGGTAGGGATAATACCTCAATGTTTTTATGTTGAAGTATACAAGTTCTAGCTTTACTGTTGGTACAATAGATAAGCTTACCTTTAGTTCCTTTAAGGCCACTGATTCCCCCCTAACCAACCAGGGTTCTTGAATCAGGGCCGGGTGTATATCCCCAGCAAGAAACTTCTTACTGAGGTTAGTGGTGCCACTTCTACTGTGGTGGAGGTTGGCTTGTACTACCTTCACCCCCATCAGCAGAAGCAGGTTTATCAAGCACTTTTGCCTGCACTTGGTGAAGTCCGATATGGAACTTATAATCCCTTGCACCAAGTGTGGCAGCATCCAGTTTGGGCACACTAAGAACAATGTTCTTCCCAGATTAGTCGTTCTTGATGTTAAGAACACTCCACTCCATTGGAGTGACCACACCGTTCTGTGCCTTGATTTTTCTAAGGATCTCTTTAGGCTCCAGTTTAATAAAAAGTTTCGGCAGTTTTTCAATTATCTTGGTGGTTCTGACAAGTTTCCTTGCCTCACCAACCAAGAGTTTTTGCTCCTGCCAGGGGCTTATATTGCTGACAGTCTGTTCCAGCCACTTTGAACTCCCCAGATCTAAACAGTTGACAATAAGTGCCCCATTTTCAAGTTTGCAAGATATAAAGGTTGGGGCAAACCCTTCCTCATTCCTTCCTATTTGTTCTTTTAACAAGAGTTCCAGGTCAGAGGCCTGTTCCTCTGTTAGCTGTTTTCCTAGATGCCCCTCAATAAGCACAGCCATCTTGACCGCTGTGAGAGCCGCCCAGTAGGTAATCCCCCCAGATCCTTCTCTCCTAGCAGTCTTTCCAGACTTGCCCTGGTCCTTCGAGTTGGCGGAACGCTTCTTGCCTTTGGTTGCCTTCCCCTCAATGATTTTGCGTTCCTTCACCAGCTTCTTCCGCTGGGCACCAGAAAGTCTCTTTTTAATTTTTATTCTAATCAGAGATTCAGACATGCTAGAAATAGCTTCCTGGCTCTCAATAGAAGAAAATGGTTTGGAGGTCATTTCTACCTCCTGTGAAGGATTCATTGCTTCCCCTTCACTAGATTGCCTCTGGATTCCCTTGTCTTTTTTAGCAAGATCTATTTCATTGCTTCACCTACAAATGCGGAAAGGTTTGTTTGTTTTTTAGTCTTTTCAGCCATAAGAAACAATGAATAGGCTCAGGTAATACAACAGTCCACCCAGCATTGCCTGGAGTTATTAGGCAAGGCAAAATACTCTAGAAGTTCGTCAGGCAACTAGAGGCTCCGTTAAGACACCATTACCGTAGTGTCAAAAGCCCTAGGCACAGGTCCCTTAACACCAGGGTTTCAGGAGTTGGTTTGTGGCCTCTGATTCTGTATTCAAGGCTATCCTGTCATTCCTACATGATGTTCAATGATCCACCTGCTGACGCGCCTGGTAGCTGCTCAGGCCCCAGAAGGGGGTGTAGTTTCCAAGGACATCCAGCAAATTTGAACATCTTTGAGGCATGGAGTCAATGAGGTTTTTAATCATAAGTTGGGGTTTTCTGTCCCACTCTTCCAGAAGAGATCTTTCCAGTTCTTGGAGAGTTTGTGGGTGTGGTTGGTGTCCACAACTAGTCTTCCTAGAGCGCCCCAAACGTGCTCTATTGGATTCATGTCTGGAGAACACGCTGGCCATTCCATTCATACCATTCCTTCATCATAAAGAAAATCCTCCACCAGGTTGCAAATGAGATCCTCAGGCCTATTGTAAGGGACTACAATAGGTCTGAGGATCTCATCTTTATATTGGC
>JAPDSC010104852.1:293323-317247 GCA_026290005.1 Latrodectus geometricus | reverse complement strand
TTTTTATAAATAAAAATATCTATTTACATTCCATCATTCTCTAAAAAATGTTTAATTGTATTGATGGTATAAAATAATCACTTACTTTTACTATCAAAAACGCAGTAATTATATTAATTACTATTGAGATCTAAAAACACCCTCTCATTCGAATCATTAATCGCCTTAGAAGTTCTATGTTAAATCTCAGGCTTAATTATAGCCATTTAGTCTAGTGTCACATTCTCTTAAAAAAAATCTCTCTGAGAAATTTCTCTTATTAACAGTGTTCTTCCACTAAGAGATTTCTGTTCAGCAGCAGATTGACCTTTATCGAATGAAAAATTTTAATAGCTCAATAATATCCAATGCATAAATTTCTATTTCTGGAAATGAAATACGGTAGCTATGGGAATAAAAAAATAGTTATATCCGGAATTCTAGGAAAATACATTAACTTATTTGCTTTCTGTTCTATCGTTAAAATTACGTTTTCAAGCATCGCTAATTTAGCTCTCACATGTTTTCATTTTTGATCAAATACTAATTATTTAATTTGGACCTTGAATTATGGAAAATATATACGTTTTATTTTCCATAATTCAATGTATATTAATGCATAATTTTTACTCTCAGGATAAAATGTCTTACTACTTGAAATAATTTTTATTTGACTAGTAATCTTATTTTATTTATATTATCATCTTATATTGATGATTACTTTACAATGATACAAATTCCAAAAAAATCGGCTTAAATATTTTTTTACACGCTCAAAAATATTCTTATATAAAATGTTTCTCAAGAAATTATTGTTAAAAAGTTATATAAAAATGATTTCATTAACTTAAAAGAATAAAAATGAACAAAAATGGAAGCATCCTCTTGAAGTTAATGAAAGAGGCTGTTTCTATTTTTGCTTTAAGAAATTTTATAGAAATTTTGAAAATGAGAAGTATTTTTAATAATTATAAGCCTATTCAAAACTATTCTCATATATATATATAATTCCCAGTGAAAATTCTTATTTTAATGATCTAATAGAATATTTTTTTAGAGATGTTGTGTTGCACATATTAGAAATAAATAAAATATTTTTATGTGTAAGACAGATGTCTGAGAAAATTACTATACGTACGTAATTAAATGTAAAATGATATGAATATGTTGTTTGGCAATATACGCCTCCTAGGATTTTTCACCTTCAGCACAAGTGGTGGAAATGAAGGAAGCCCGAGTCTACGTAATTTAGAAGACGGGATCAAGTAGTAGACCCTCAGAGGTAGTATTCACATCACCGGTGAGCACGACATATATTACGTATCCTAGTTGCCATTAGTGAACACCATGAATCTTCAGTTGGGCGGTGATTGGATTTCGCTACTTTCTGATAACGACGCCTTAACCAGACCACCACAGCTTCCGAGATATTATTAGAAAAATGCTTTTATCTAAATCCCTAAAATTCCTAATGGTATTTTGAAATGATAAAAAAAAAAAAAAAATGGAAACATTATATTTGGTTATTTAATGTCATTTACAAAATTATATTCAATTTAGGAAAAAAACTGTTATTATACTATATTGTAAATTTTCATTATTTGGCTTGAAATATATCCTTAATTGAAGAAATTTATAAATAGATAATTTTGCTCGAATTTGTTTTGAAAAGACATTCGATTTTGGTTAAAATGAAGTGTTTTGGTTGTCTATGAAAATATATTGTGAGTATTCTGCATTCTATTTATTTCAATGATGCAATTGTATCTTCTAAATTGTAAGTAGATTAAGATTTAGTTAGATGGATTTTCTAATTTTAAGATTTATATATTTGTATGCGTATAAACTATTCTTTAAAGTAAAATTTGTGTATCAATGTCTTAAAAAGAACTTCTCATTAAGATATAAGAGAAGTCTCTAATGTGTAGTATATTGAAATCTTTAATTCTTACATTTCAATGCTGTTTATTGACCCTAAAACTTTTTGCACTTAACACAAATTCAAATATGTCTAAAATATATTAACGTAATTCAATCATATCTTGAGCATAAAATGAGATAATAAATATATAATGTTTTATGTATGATTCCCCTTCCATAAAAAATTACTTAAAAAGCCTCCATATAATATAAGTCAACAACAAGAGCAAAATTTTTTTAATTCTTGAACGTCTGTCGTCGGCCTGGATACTCAGGAATTTTCCTTCTTGAGACACAATCTATAGGGGGACGTGGAAAACGGACCTAGATGAAAAGCTTTTCTGGAAAGTGGCATATGAATAAATGCTTCATAGCAGGGGCCATTTAAAGGACCTCGATCGAATTAAAGACCGGCAAGATATTTTGGGTGATTACCAATGCTAATTTTATGATCCGTATACTTATAAACATACTTGCTTAGCGCTCAATCGACATTGAAGATGATAGAGAGGCAAATAAAAAAATTTAAGTAGCTCGTGACCCAGAGAAGTCTGCTCACTCGTCTTACAGCAACTTCAAACTGTCAGGTTATCTCCTATGTGGTGTTAACATTTAAAAATAGAATTACGTTTGCCAGATAAAATTATTGCCCTGCTCTCAGAAAACAGATTTATCTTTGGACGAATATATTGAAAGAAAATCAAAAGTATTAAATCGTCTTGCTCTTTCATTGATAAAAAACATGGGTGCCTTATTATCTTTTCTGACAAGAAGTAAATTTTGATCAAGTTAATGGATAAGAGTAGCAAAATAAATCATTCTAATCACAGTAATTGTTAATTTTTGAAAATTTTCAAGTAATTAACAATAAACTCTGAAGACAATTTTTCTTACTATATTTAACATTTTTTAAGCAAAAAATCAAATCCACAATCATTTCAATTTAAAACAAAATTTCATTTTAACTCAAATATAAAAATATTTACCAACATTCGTTAAAAATGACATTTTAGAATAAAAAAATCATACTAGTTCAAATGGATTTTTTCTGCATTGCTAACGTTTAGTTTTTTTGAAATGAAAAAATGCAGAATTTGAATTTTTGTCACACAACCCACGATGGACTATCAACCACTTACATATTTTCCTTATATTTAACCCATTTATTCATAACAGCAATGTCAAAAATTGTTTTTGATTTAAAGTAGTTAAAACCATATCAATTAAAATAAAACGAAATATCAAGATACATACATTTATTTGAAATATTTTTTAAAAAAATGTCGTAAAACTGAAACTGTGTTATTTATAATTTTAATACAAATCAAACCCACACAGCAATAAAAAATAAACTAAACAAAAATTCCTATTTTCAATCTCAATTTCAAACCATTTTTGGAAAATTGCTACTCAATCCTGTAGTAGATTATAACACTGTGACATTTTAACGACCCAAGTCTGTCATAAGATATTTTAAAGTCCACAGTGTGTAATTACCTTCCGGGAGGACTTTTCACAAATAGTGAGCCGTATTTATCTGTCGTAAGGAAGGAAACTCGGAAAATTTGCAAATACCCACCCTAACACACGTATATGTAAAAGCGCAACTTCCATCTCTTCAATTACAACTTCAACAGTGACTGAGATCGAACTTTGGATCTGAAGAGTGGTTCCACTATGCCACGGTGAGCCCAAGATATTGAAGACTTGGAAAGTTCAAAGAGTTTTATGGTAGATTTAAATGTGGTAGAGAGGTCTCGTAACATTTTGTTGAGGATGATGAATTATAAATTTTACGCTGATTGGTGAGTTAAGTCGCTTTTTGCTCATTCGATTGAAATAAACAGTTTGAAATGGATTCCATACAACTAATCATTTAGTTGGCAGCTATGCGATTTTCAAACAGCCAAATATTAGTTTTAAGCAGATGCTTGAATTGCTTTTAAATTATGACTGATGACGCAATCTAATTTTCAGAATTATTTTCCAAATGATTGTGGAAATGAAAGAATTCTAGATATTGCTTTAAGAATTTTATTTATTTATTTATTATTACTTTTTTTTTTGAAGAAAATTACCTTTAAAATTTTCAAAAGAAGGAGTCTCGAGATAGAAATGTAACACTCATGCACAAGGAAAGTTTTATTATAGTTCAAAGTGAGTGCTGTTTAGATAAGGGGGAGAGAAATTATTTTGATAGCGTCAAATTTCAGTGACTTAAATTACTTTCTACACTCTAAAAAAAAACACTGTTATTTTACAGCAAAAAGTGCTGGCAATTTGGGCGCCAGTATAATCTGCTGTAAATTTACAGCATATCCGTAAAATTTTTACAGCATATTTAACTGTAATTTTTACAGCATATTTTGCTGTAATTTTACAGCACTTTTTGCTGTAATTTTTACAGCATTTTTTGCTGTAATTTTTACAGCACTTTTTGCTGTAATTTTACAGCACTTTTTGCTGTAATTTTACAGCACTTTTTGCTGTAATTTTTACAGCATTTTTTGCTGTAATTTTTACAGCACTTTTTACTATGCATTTTACTTCAACCTTTCCAGAACCTATTTTAAAACCTATTGCTATTTACAGCTATCATCAGGTTTTCATAATTTTTTTTCTATTTTCATTCTCCCCTCCACTTTGTTTTAGTTCTCATGAAACATTTATTTAGGAGTTCTTTTTTATGTAAGAAAATTTTTGAATGAAATGTAGATTATTTTTCTCATGACAAGAAAATCCAATTCATCCCTTTTCTCATTAAATAAGTGCATTCATGTCCTCTTGAAACTCTTTATATATTATGGATGCAGAAAGATTTATATGATAGCATAATTATTTTCAAGACCTTTTTTATTTAACTATTTTTTAGAATCAAGCAATTTAAAATATATACTTTCCTTTTACAAATATTTTTTGCATATGCAATTTGATGAATATTTAAAGATAAATGTATAATGAGTCCAGACACAATGTTTAATTACAATGATTATTATTTAAATGATTTCCAATTGATGTATATAAAATATTTCTTTCATATTCTATCAAATGTTAACATATTTAATGTTTAAATACAAAAACCCTTTCTGTTTCTTGACCAGTTTTATTGAATTTCTTGTAGAATTAAAATTCATTGAAACGTATTATTGTTATATTTTTATTTTAACTGAGAGTTTAAAATACACAATAACCAAATTTCTTATTATGTGCTAAGTAATTTAACAAATATTAATTGAAATATGAAGCAATTGGTAATTCAATATATGTAGCATAAAGAATATAAATGTTACATTGCAGAAGATATCATTTTTTAGAACATTCTGTTACTAATTATTTAACTTTCAATACCATACACGATGATTAGTTATTTAGACTTAACACCCCAAAGTCGTAATTTTAAATGTAGGTTGAAATTTTTATAATGAATTTTTAAGAAATAAAGAAAGAATAGTTATATTGGATAAGATATAAAACTAAACATAAAATCAATTTTATATTTACCTACGATTTTATAGACTAATGATAGAATAAAACCTTCAAACAATTCCCTTTTACTAAAAATACGAAGGGCAATTAGTTAACTATATGGTATTTCAATTATATTGTACAGACAATAAAAATTACTTTTTGATATTAATTAGATTTTTTTAAATTTTTTTTTTAACTTTTTTTCCATTATAATAAAAACAAATAAAAATTCTGAGGAAATAAAGAGTTTCTATTTAATAATTGACAACACACAAACAATAGTAAAAAACTTTTTTTGTTTATTTATCCTACATTTTAATCATAACCATTCAAAATTAGACAAATTATTTAAGAGATAATACGCGTGCTTGAACACCATCTTTGACAGATTTTTTGGATTTGGTCCCTCAAGAGGGGTTAATGTTGAATAAGCACCTGAAATACAAAAAATAGAAATTAGACACATGAACAGCTAAATTAAAATTAAATATCATTAAGATTTATTAAAATTATTTAGTTTTCTTCAGAATCGCTGTTTTTCAAAAACAGACAGATTTGTTTTTAAAAACAATTAAAAAATAATTTCGTATAATATGAAGCAGTTTCATGAAATATAAATTATTCTGATATCATTAAAATGTATCTAAATATAAATATACCTTTGAATGAATTCCATTGTTCCAAATAGTTCTTCCGGATATTTGATATTAAATGCATATTAAATACGTTCAAATCTTCATTTACTACGATTCCATCAATTAATATTATATATTTTGTTGATGAAAATATATCACAACCTAGAAACAATAAATTTAAAATAAATGTATTTTTACTTGTTTAAATAACTGCACTTGCATCTTGTAATTATTTTCAAATAATAAATAAAATTAAATCTCTAAAGAAAGTGAAAATATATAGAAAGTCAAAATAATTATATGTCATATCTTTCACAAATCGTATATGAATCATTATTCAAATTATCTAAATCATGTTTTAATTCTGAGAAAGAAATTGAAAAAATATTAGAATAATCGAGTGTTTCTAAATATAAGAATACCATGTGTTTTAAATTATCTTAGTTTTTGTATAATATAATACGTTTTACAAAATACATAGAATAGCTTCTGTAATGATTAATTTAATAAAGAAAATTATCATAATTTTGTGCATCAGTGTTTGGATACTTAAATATCCTCTTCGTATATTTCCATATTTATAGCAAAAATTTAAAACTTTATAAGTAGAGAGACTGACGTAATGGTCATAACAACAAGCCATTGAACACTAAATAAAACTGCTTTAAATGAAACAACAATTGCTAAATGCATTTAAAAGCTCATAATTCTTTATTTTAAAAATATTTTCTTTTCTTCATTCAATACAGCGTAATAGATAGCTAAACATCTGAAAATAAATTATATAACATCTAAAAACACTTTGCATTTTGGTTTCTCTTGTAGGACATCACAATGAAGGAAAAGGAAAAACTTTAAAAAAATCCGCCACACAACAGATTTGCTTGCAAAAATTTAACACCTACTCCAGTTTTCAAATGTGCCTGGAGTTGACATCAAAAGACTTTAGCCAGCATAGTACTACTATTAATAGTTATTATGCGATTTTTCTGTAAGACTTTCTTTACAAATCTTACACCTCCTTTGTAATTTTTTAATCTCCAAAAACATCTACATATTTAAAAATTTTTATTTTTTTTTAAAAAATTGCAACTATGTTAGAAGGTAACATTTAATGTGCACCATGTTTAGTATAATACAAATTACCATACGTATACAATAGTATTAGAAAAAATGTTGAGCACAAAATATTTTAAATAAATTAGGTAAAAACAAATTAGAAAGCTTTCACTCATGTACTTCTGCTTCTTAATTATAGTTCTTTGTTCTTTAATTTTTTTACTCTAGGAATATACCATATTTAATAAAAGAATTCTAAAAAAATATAAAACATATAATTATATTTCTTTGGAAATTGAAATTCGATAATCAAGTAATTTTTATAACAATCAAAACGCTTAGATAAAATATTATAATAATTTCTAAGAAGTTTTTATGATTAAAATATCAATCAGCTATATTAACAAACTAGTACAAAACATTCTAAATTTTAATAAACTAGTAAAAATATATTGACACTTTATTCAAATTTCTTTGTATAAATTGAGCTTCGAATTTTCTGAAATATTCAATCAAATTTATACGAATTTATATCAATAAAAGTAAACTAATATTTTGTATAATAAATAATAAGAAAATTGTACTTTACCTTATATTTGGTGATTCAGTTACAAAGGAAATTCAAACCTTTCAAAATTCTAAACACAAGCAACATATGTAATTTCACGGAAACGAATGCAAATGAAAATAAATAATGGCGTCGTTTTAGAATAAAAGCAAACGATAATCCCACCAATTTGAAGCGCATGCGCAGTTACAAGCGATTTTCTCTCTCTGAATTTTACAGTAAAATTTACTGTAATCTTCAATGTTCTTGTTACAGCCATTTAAATAACAGTGATTTTTACTGTATTTCTTCCGTTTTTTTTAACAGTGTACTGCAAGCTAAAGTTTGGTAAAAAAATATTACAATATTCTAAGGTAAAAGAAAAACTGGTTTTCTGTGAAAGAAAAAAAGAAAAATTTAACCACCACACCAAATTGAATCAGTGGCAAAGAAGGCATTGCAAAAATTAAATGCCCATATACACATTAAAATATTCATCCAAATGAATTTTGACTTTTTTGTTGTTCGCCTTTTACCAAATCTTCACTTTTTGGTTTCATATTTTAAGTTCATGTTTCATTAATTCTTAAAAAATTAGCTAATAACAATTTTAAAAATCTTTATTGATAGTATGTGGTCAATGCTAATCTGCTATAAATATAATTTTTACATAAAATTTTTATCACAATATGTGTTAAACTTTTAACTTATATACATATCTATATATCTTATAATTTTTTAAACTTAAAAACTCAAAAATCTTAAAAATGCATTCATAAATAAATAATAAGAGTAATGTTTTTTCATTTTTTACAATGTAAGCAAAAATATGATTTTATACTGCTATAAAATATACTTATGTTTAACTGTGTTATATTAAAATATATAAGTTGTTTATTTATATATTGTAGTGTTATAAGTAGTTTATTTATATACCCGAAATTTTTTATCTCAGTTTCATGTTTTAATTCGTTATTTTCACATTTTCATGATTTTTAAAACAATTTGAAATTAAGTATTTCTAAATGTGATCTGGAACAAGTCACTAAATGAAAAAAAAAAAAAAAAAAAAAAATTCTCAACAAAAAGTATTATTTAAATTCTGCAGTTATGCTAAATTTGCCATAAATTTTAATCCAATTTACATATCCTTCTATAATGTACTGTTCAGCAATTCTAAATTTGTTTTTATAAAAAATTAGCAACTGGAAGTCTCAAAATTTATGAAATCATTAATAAGTTTTAACTTTCAACTCGGGAATTACAATACATGTTTATCAGAAAGTAAATATTTAGATGGAAAAAATGTGTCACCACTATCTGTTTTACTTTTTCATTTGTAAGGAAACAAATTAGAATGAAGATATTTTTATTATGTGATGACATGAATAATTTTATATAACCCCTTTATAAATAAATCTAATTATATAGAAATTGAAGTAGTATGATTATGATATGATTGCACTAACCAGAATTTTTTATGTAAATAACTTTTGCTAGGTATATAAATAGATGTAGATTTCGAAATATTTTGAGACTAATTTACTTTTGAAATCCGTAACTATTTCAGTTTGATGCAATTTCATTGAAAAAAATGAAAATAGTGTAAAAGATATAGCCAAATAAGTATAATACAATTTTTAAAACAATATTAATGAAAAATTTTGCAATGTAAAAACATTTGCAAAAGATGACTTTATAAGAAATTTTAGTAATAAAAAAAATGTACAAATAAAGAAGAATGTAAAATGACCCATTTCTTTTTATATTAACTGTCTTTTTCATTTGAAACATTTTATCATTGTTTGCTTTCAAAAGTTATTATTTTTAGATGTTAAATTTATATTTATTTCCAAGTATTTTCGGAATAAGTAGAAACTATAATGAAAAAAATACCATAAAAGAAAATATATTAGAAAATGCGGGAATTTTTCAAGAGACAGTTTCACGGACTTCGCCTTAAACGCACACGCGACTTCTCAATCAATTCCGATCTTCGTCTCTTTGGCAATCCATGCTTCAGGACACAGTAAAAGGGATACAGACAACCCTGAATAAGAACTTTCTACATCCCAGCGGAATAATTAGATGCAAACATTGCTTAACAAATTGAGAGCTGAAGGAGTCTTTAGTTGTTTCTGGTGTTGCTTCATTTATTTTCTTGATATATCCCACCAAAATTGGCAAAATGACAAGCAATTTTATCTAATGTTATTATTTTTATACTCTCATTCACAAGCTTTGAAACTCACCAGACAATGAGGCAATGGACTAGACAATGAGTGTTTCTAGGTTTACGTGAGACTTAAAGGGAAAGCAAGACTATCCAATGTAGCTGTATTATCTTATCTTACAATAAGGTCCAGGATTTCTTCTCGACAGCATAAGCCTCCACAAAAGCATTAATGTGTATGTCAATTAGATATCTAAATAAAATACTTGTGCAAACCATGAAGTTCTCACTTCGCCTGACGTTTTGGTGTAGACTGCTTTGTGTTCTCCTACAATCACACGCTTGTCATCAAGTTGATTTCTATTGATTGGAATATAACTTTGCTTCCATTGGCCATAGTTGAATTAACATATTGGCGACAATATTTCATGCTCTTAATTACAAATGGGCGGACAAACGGAAAGAGAAACAGACGCGTGCAGTTTTTTAAAATCTTAATTTAATTACCAAAGTTAGACAGTGTAATTAGTTTTAAATTTGTTAAACTTCTCTAAGAAATTTCAGTTATTTCTGAACATTTCCTGAAATCTTAATGTAAATTTTGAGCTCATCGCTTAGTAAAATTTTAATAAAGTTAAAAAAAAAATCTCTTGTAATAAACTAACACGTGACAAAATTTTTTAAAAATATATAACTATAAGGATCTGAAGATCATAATTGTGTATTTTTTATCGATATAACAATATTTTTTCTTCAAAATTAATTAATATGTAAAAAATTAACCAAATTAAAAATATTTTGGAAACTTTAAAATTACATCAATTACTGATAAAAAAAATTATAGTGATTTTCAAATACTCCAAGGATATACTTTAACTATACAAACATATGAAGCACACAATCCCAGTTTCAAGAATTCAAGGAGAACATTTTTTTTTAATTCACATAACTTTAGTGCTTTTATTTGAACTACAACAAATAACTAATATACAACATTTTGAAAGTCATACAATCATTTTCAACTGCAAGGAGTATTAACTACATTTAATAAGAATGTTTATACCAAAAGACTTACGACATTTTGTAGTGTAAAATAAGAAAATTATAAATAATGTTGTGTTACATATAAAAACTAAATGTAGTTTCTTATAATGATCAAAATCACACACATTTAAAAGTATAGCAATTACTTCATTTAAAGACAGAAAATTGTAAAAACATTTCTATGTACACCTATAACTACAGTTCTGGCAAGAAATATAAACACTAATTAATACAAACGTGAATTATTAAAGGCAAAATATATAATATCAAAAGTATCATACCAGATAAAGAACATGTCATGATTACAAATTGAAACAACTAGAAAATTACACAAGTAGCTAAATGAAAAGAAGAATTTTGATATGTCTTCTGATGAATGCTGTATATGAAACATTAAAAAAAAAAAAAAAATCTTAAGAGAAGAATTTTTTGTTTATATTTCATAAATAACAATGGCTTCTCCCTAAAATGAATATCTTTAAATTAAAAAAATATTTATAAGTTAGAGTTTTTTTCATGAAAACATTTTACAATAGGTATCTTTGAATTTAAAATTAATTATAAGAATAAGCAATGTAAGACTATATTTAATAAGTTAGATTAATAAAAAATTTTCTTTATAAAGTTCAGTATGGTATTCCTATTTTCATTTAGCTAGTAATATTTTCTAGTTCGAGGAAAACTTAGTGGAGCCAGAACTCCAAATACAAACAGCTTTTTGCATATTAAACAATACAAGCTATATAGATTTTACTGTGTGCATACTTTAAACTGATTGGTGAAATAGTATTAAGGAGTATAATTCACAATTAAATATTTCTTATCCAGAAAATAATTCAGATAAAAACATTGCACAAAGGATTTCATCACTTATAACAGAATTTGTTGAAGGAAAAAATAGTTCTTTCTATTCAGTTTTTGAACAACTTGGCCAAACCAAAATATCACAAATGAAAAATGAAGAACGTTTTTGCCTACCTTTAACAATATCAATTCTCACTGTATATTACATACTGCTATCAGCAAAAAATTGCACAGTAGCAAGGATGATACAATTTTAGAGAAATATCAACTCTTAGATTAGGAATCGTTCACAAAAAGTATCAATATTTTCAAAAATTCGGATAGATGTTTTTAGGGAAGATATTCTTTTTAAACTTATGGATTCCAATGAATGACATCTTTTAAATTTATACAATTACTACATTTTTTCCAAGAATAATTTACTAACAAATATTTTTACATTCTTAATATATCCATGCACAAATATCTTAGACATAAAATGATACTGATAAAAATAATTTTCTTAAATTAAAATGAAATATGCAGTTTTTAAAAATATATTTAACAAAATATAAATGGAGTGCACAAACATAAAAATCTTCTAGATTGAATAAATCATTTCAAACATTAACATAGCAATTTCTATTTTTTTATATACATATGGAACATAACAAAATGATCTTTAGCATAATTTCTATAACGTCTTATCATTGCATGATGGATTATATGTTCATATTACAAACACATTTTCACTTGCATTTAACATTAGCAAACGACTATATCTAATTAAAAAGGGGAAAATTTCACTTCATATTACAAAATACATGACTATCTATATACAACAGTAAATCTATAAGATATCACAACATATCACAAGACAATTTTATTACTTTTAACACTGAAGACACTATTGTTTTATCAATGAAAATCTACAGCAATTATCTGAGATATTTTGTGAACGATTCCTAATAATTGCACACATACCATTTAGCAAAATAGTTCTTCATTATTTGAAGCAATGACTGCAAAAAGTGTGTAGCACCATACAAAAAATAAATTCAATCTAAGTTTAAACACTGTACTTCTAATTTTCAAGGATCAAGAAATGTCAACATTCACCAAGCAATACTACAACAATCAGAAACGTACAAAATTGTTAAATGTTATAAATCTTACGAAAATTTAACATTGCATACAAAGGGTTTATTAAAAAGATATATTTTCTGTGTTATTCATTTCTATGGCAATAAAAAAGTTTTTAAAAGCTCACCTTCATCTTTCATTTCACACAAATGTTTCACTAGTCAGTAAAAATATAATTACATAACATATACATAGTTTATCCTTTAGAAGTTTGCATTAAGAAAAAATAATGCAGCTAAAAATACCAAGCATTTAAAATCAAATTTATCAAAAATAAACAGACCATAAGAATTTTTGACATAGCTGTAAAAAAATCCTGAATAAAAATAATGGTTATTATGTACATTATAAATTCTTGATATTATTTAAAACTAGGAAAATTTTTTTTAACATTATAAATTTAGGAAAAATGTATTTTTATTGACAGATCAAAAATCTAACTTTTCCAATAAAAAAATTCTATAAAGTATATTCATAAGTTAATTATATTTGTGGATTAAAAAATGATAAAAGCATCAATTTTTAAGCAATTAATTTGCATATAAAGTATAATATAATTTAAAACATAAGCATTTTATTATTTTGTTTTCAGATATAACGATATCTTTATAATTTAATTACTTATTTTATTTCCCCTTCTATTCATTAAATTACTTTCTATTTTTTAAAATGTAAAATCCTAAAATAAAAGAAATACAAATTATTCAAACATAATATATAATTTCAACTTTAATTAATATTTCAATAAAAGACAAAGCTTAATCATATTTGTTAAAATCTGATGAATCGTTAAAAAAAGTATGTTATTTATATTAAAAAGAAAATTACGCACTTGTAAATTACAATAAAATTTTATACATAAAATATGAAAAAAAAAAAAAGTTTTTTTACCAGAACTTGTTTTAAAAGGTTAGAATGTTATACAGGTACATGGTTGGTTAGTTGGTTGTTCTATGGTCACTTTTCGCACACAAAGGCTAGTTCAGATTGGGACTTAAGGTTTGAAGTGGATTCTGATCCACTACAAAGAATTATGTTTGAAGAAGAAATCAAACTCGAAAATAGCTTGTCACATGATAGAGAATTAGTCATTTAACTAACAGAATGGCAGAAAGTATTAATGTAAATTAATGAACAACAATTAATTTTAATAAATAATGAACACAGTATACCACTCACAAAAGCAGTTACATAAATAAGATTTAATCACCGAGATTAATATTTTAGCAAACATGAAATACGTATACACTTGTGTAGCACAGATTGGGTTTTAAACATGCAAATACACACTAACACACACATAATTATTTTTTCAGTACAATAAAATTATTAGAATGTACTGTTCAAATATTCAAGATATAATTTATGTTTAACATACTGCTAATGTTTCAAAAAGGGAAAAAAATTGTTTTTGATCTTGCAGAAAAATGAGTAAGAAATAGAGTCAAATATATTAAATAGTATTCAAATATGGTAGAATTTCCAAAAAAATAATTGTCTTTTAAAGCTTTAATTAATATTACATAAGGTCGATTTTTAACATTTGAACTGAATAAATACTTTAATTTTGTAAATACTTAAAAAATGTCTCATTCTTAAAAAATTAAAATGTAATTTGCGAATTAAAAAACATACTATGCTTTTTAATTTATCCCCATGTAAGTGCCTAAATTTGAGTGAGTGTTATTCCAAACAGTGAAATAATTATTTAAGAGTCTTAATACAAACATTGTTTGATTTTAATAAGTCAAAAAGCCATTAACTCTATTTAGTTATATGAATAGCTTCTTATTATTATAATAGCTTTAAAATTAATAAGGAATCACATTTAATTAATTGAACCAATTAATGAAAATTCTCTCAACAGAGAGGCTAATAAAAATATTATTAAAATCCTTAAACAAATATACTTTGCTTCAAAAATTTTATTTTTCTACATTAGTTATAAAAAGGAATGGCAATTTATTATAATTTGTAATAGAAAATTTTGATTGTATTTGAAAACAATTTCACCACTTGTAAAATCTTCCAGAAATATTGGAAGAATTGTCCCGAATGTATTTGCTCAGTATGTTGTTTGAAAATTCCTAAGTTAGTATTCAAGTAAGTAATCAATACTATTTTGAATCCAAAATTCTATTTTGATACTCATAAGAAAAATCAATACTTTTATTCATGTAAAATTTTATTAGTTATATGATTCATATTTATGAATCACATCACTAATGTTTTCGTTTTTATCATATAGAAATTTTAATATTTGGAAACAAGAATGGAAAGTGTAACATAAATATGCAGAATACGATTTGATTTAGTTCTAATAAATGAAGATATTAAGAAAACAATTTTTAGTTAGTAATTTATAAAATGACAAAAGAGAATTGATATTTCAAGATGTTAATATGAGGGGGTGAAAGTAATAAAACATTTTTTCGAATATCAAAATACTATACCCCAATTCTCTGCAATGAAATCTAGAAAAATGAATTTTATAATAAAAAATATGAAAATTTTAAATATTTCTATAGCTTCATAAAAAAAACAGACCAGATTTTATGTAGTATAGAATATAATAATAAGAAGGTGATAGTAAACTCTCAATTTTAACAAAGACTGTTAAATTAAACTAAACTATATTATTTTCATTGCTTCATAAAACACAATAAATAAATTTATATAAATATTCAATATTTATACACACAAAAATATATATGCGGTGTTAATAATTCATAGAGATGTAATTTATTTCTGAAACATTATCATGGAACAATTTTTTAAAGTAAAATAATTCAGAACAAATATTCCAGTAAAAAAAAAAAATAAATAAATAAAAAAATAAAAAATAAATAAAATTTTTTTTATTTAAATAACATATTTATTAATCTCAAGTAAAATTTAAACTTTTAAATTTCCTTTTATATAACAGATTTCCTGATAATCACAACTTTGTATTATAATTTAAGATATTTACATCTTATTACATATAAACCATTAAATATATTAAAATTTAATTTAAACTGATTTAGCATTTATAATGCTTCAAAAAACATTGATAGATAAATAGTTTCTTATATAAAATGAAAATATTACATTACATTTTTGTGTGATGTTGAAAAGTGAAGAGAAAATAAAATGAAAATCGAGGAGATATTTCAGAAAAAAAAAGGAGAATTATTTTCAGATTTTAAGCAAAGTATTCCTTATACCTTGCACACAATATTTTTATTCAACTTTATACTTTGTTTTTTTGTTTCCAAATCCTATAAATGATTAATCATAAATATGGTATGATTAATATGTCATGAAAAATTTAAAAATTGACAAATTTTTATAATAAAATAATAATGAAAAAACAAAATACTAAATATGAAAATACAAAATAACAATATAGAATTAGTTACCATTAGTTTCAAATGATTTTTACTATTAGAAATTAAAGGAAAAATTTGACAGAAATTAAACAAAATATGTTTTACAATTGAAAAATTTATAAATTTATTTTTTTGAAATCTTGATATATTTTTTTAGGAACTATGAGATACGCAATGAAGAAATGAAATTACGCAATTCAAGAAAAGCAAAAAAAATAAGGCTTTGATATGCGATTTATTATATGCTATTTCTTTAACTAAAATTATTTTTCCACTTAAATTAGATATAAAATCAAGAACTCAATACTGTATAATAATCATATATTTTTTTAAGCTGAACTTCCAATATTTTGAATTTATCAAGCACTTTTTGATGGAATGAATCATACAATATATTCTTTCATAAAGTATATAAATAGCTTTCATTAAGTCTCAAACTTTTCAGGTGTCTTAGAAAAGTAATGAAAATAACATAATCCAGCAATTTTGCAATTTTTCTGCAATAAATAATTAATGCTTTACTTTTTGCTATATGCTCTAATATAAATATTTTCTTAAGATTCAAACGACTATCAAAAGAATAAAAACCAATATCACTGAGAATGGCAAAGAATAAAAACAAATATCACTGAATAATCCTTAAATATACAACCACAATATATTTTAGGGGAATACAACAGATATTTCTTTATATATTGTTATTTATTTTTTAATCAGTGTAAAATATGATCCCTCTCAAATTTTCAGACAATAACATTTTAAATAATTTTTTTATAGGAGGTATTTTAGATGACCATAACTGTATGTAAACATAATATATTTCTCAAGATAAGACTACAAAACACATAAAATTTAATATTCTGTCAAGAAGTGGATGCAAATGAAAAAGAAAGTTAGTTGTTGAAACAAATTGAAAAATGGAGACAAAAAGGCAAATGAAATGAAAAAGCTTAATCAGCACTTGCAATATTTTGTATCAATATTCATATTTAAAAGGAGATTTTAAATATAAATATATGTATCCCAAATAGAAATTCCAAAAATTTTTAACTGAAAAAAATGCAAAATACGGCCACAGCCATTAATAACGGTTAAACATTCAATGAAAGGAAATAATATTGCTCAGTAAGTCGTTGTTTATAAGAAAATGCATTTATGAGGAAAGTATTTTTAATAATATATGATTATTTTCTTTTCATCTATAAACTATGGAACTATATTTTATGATTTGTACAAAAATCTTATCATTCCTAACTATGCTCTCATAACAAAATTTATTTTATTATTTTTCTCTTAAGCAAAGAGATTATAAGAGGGCCACTGAAATATTGTTGGAAAAAATTAGTTACAAAAATGCAATAATTAATATTAAGTGTTAAAAATAAATTCTTATCAACAAAAACATACTACTGAGAACAAAGATAACACATAAATTAAGAGCTATCAGACTATTTGACAGCTGTATTCCAGAGAACTTTATTAGATAAGCAATGTATAAAAATAGGAAGACAACTTAGTTTTTAGAGTTAAACTTGTACAAGCAATGCAAGACAAGAATTATTCTTTAGATAATTAATGAGTCAGTTTTTTATTTGAAATTATTTTCATGCTAAGAAGTTTTAAATTGGAATTACTAATTCATAAGTATTATCATACCATGAGTTAACAGTGTCTTAAGCACCAGCAGACCAAAATAATTAATTAACGATAAATTTACCTAATTTTTTAAAACATTATCAGGTTTTTAATTGACAGCAAGAAAAAAATATCTGAGAAGTGTTATTAAGAATATTCTACTTACATTATAAATGAAAATTAAAAAATTAATAATTTAAATTTGATTAAAATACTGAAAGATTTCCTATGACCATAAAATAAAACTTTCTTACTTTGTGATATGCATGATTGTTCTCTGATGAACAATTAATTGTCAGATTTAATCAAAATACAAAGGGTGCAAATCTGGCTCTTTATATAATTAACAAGTCTTTATATTAGAATGAGTCTTTAACACATAATATCACCATGTTTCTATGTAATGTAAAACTAATAAAAATATAAACATTACTTTTATTAAAAAATTCTGAGAATCAGAAGATTTAACAAAACTTGACATATATTACATAATATTCAAACACTTCTCGAAAAAAATAAATAGTTAGCAGCACTAAAAAAATAAAATTGAGGCATTTTAGTTTTATAATAAATGTTAAATAAGAATTCTTATTTTTAGAAAATGAATACATTATGAAAAAAATATTCACTTTGCTTAATGCATTCACATACAGGGTGTCTAGAGTAATTGCAAATCAAATGTATTTTCTGAATTGTAACATAAATTAAAAATACATCACAGGCTGAAAAAATGTAATATTTTTAATTCAATGAAAAGTAATTCTTGCTGAAATTTTCACACTATTTGTCAGATTTATTATTTGTTTGGTTACAGAAATATTTCAAACAGCAAAATTTATAAAATTGATAATTTTTTATTTTGATGAAAACAAGCAAAAATAAAAAAGAGAATGTTTGGAAAATATTTCAAACTTACATTGAATACTTCATAGTAAAACTCTTTCTATGAATATCATACCATACATTGTCAAATAGTCTTGACAGTGAAAGAGAAAATATTGTTATTTAAATTCAGTACACATTTATCACTGTTCTTTCTTCCAAGTTGGTACATAAATCCTGAATGATCTGCAGATTTGATTTGTCAGTGAAAATGGAAAAAATAATGAAAGAACTAATTAAAGATGTGCTTGAATTTATTCTTCAAATTATCATTCTATGTGATTGTAACATTTCCCAAAATAATTATAATTATGGCTTCATTCTGTTCTGAAGGAACTCATAATTGAAACAATGATTGAATTTGTTTGAGAGGAGATCCATTCCAAGATAAAAATCATATACACAAACCATTTATTTTCTAACCATATACATGTTTGGAATCAAAGACTGTCAAAAATGAGTACTTTCAATAGGATACAAATCTAGCATATACTATAGTCCTAAACAACAATGCTTTATCATGTTGAAAGGCATTTCTGAATTCTTAAAATTTTTTGTAACTTCGTCAATTCAATTACAACTCAGACTTTTCAAACAAATTACAGGTTTTTTAAGGTGTTTTATCATTTAATGAAGCTAAAAATGCTTAGCTAATCACAGGATTATGAATTTTGAGATTTACAACTTTTATCTTGAATGATTGAATTGATCAAGAAAAAACTGAGGGGTCGAATGTAGAATAATCGTGTTTCTCACTCAATGATCATTTTTACACATGAGGCTAATTAAACATGTACCAACAGTTTAAAGTGGATTCTGAACTACTGCACACAACTAAGCTCAAGATGGGATTCGAACCACAAACTTTTCAATATGAAGACAACACACTATCCATGTGTTTGCCAGTCTAGTGGTAAGATAATGTTAGTCAGAGAGAAAAGTCCTAGGATTAATCCTAGCTACTATTGAACAATAGGAGATGTACAATAGAGGTAATGCATTTCTAGCTTCTGCATGCACTTTGTAAGATAGATGGTAAGCAGTTTATTAAGTTTTCTTCCTTACAATCCTTGATGTTACCTAACATCAAGGAAATGCCTTCTTGGAAGATAGTTTGGTGGGGATTATTAAATACCTTACAACAGCTTTATTCTGTTCCTGTGTAAGAGGTAAAAGTAAAAATTGATAAAATAAATATAAGTGAAGTAGCTGTTAAAAATATGATAATATTTAGTGAGGTCACCAAGACTTCAAAAAATCTTAATCTTACATCTCTAAACTTACCATTTTCTCCACCCACACCAATCACTGATGTATTGCACTCATTTGGCAAATTCCAGAAAATTAATACGTGCTTCTTAATTAATCTATTTATTGTTGAAAACATAAATTATTTATGCTTTCTGTTAATTCATTAATAGCAAAAATAAAAGGAGTTACATGTTAAAAATATAATTAAAATATAAAAAAATTGACAAGATAACTTGATTACAATTTAAGGTTAATTTTCATAATGTTTTCATGATGTGAATGTTCATATTGGCTTAAGTCGAAAAAATATTCTAACATGGTATTGCAAACGAAAAAGAGTGAAAGTTTCAGCAAAAAGTTCACTTTTGGTTTTAGCAGAGATATGATCAAAGAATTTGAACATAGAGATTTTTACAGCACAAACATAACAAATATGCTTCTTGACTTATTTAACAGTTTCTAATCAGGAATTGTAAAATAATTACTTGGGTAATATATCACGAGAAACATATAATTGAACCTATCAAAATCTTTCTAGATAGTAATGATAATACCAAAGTTTACTCTAATGTATGCATGCAAAATTTAAAATTTTGAATAAGCCTTTAAAATTGACCAGTCAATTCGAAATTTTCTTCTAGGTTTAAAAAAATGTATAGAACAGCAAAATTATTTAAATTTGGTATTAAATTATCAAATGAGTATTATTAGAAATGTAGCATTAATTGTATCCTTAATGATGACATCTGAAAATTCAGTTACGAACAAAAACATGGCATCAATACACAGTACAATAAGAACAAATTCAACATGTATTAATCTTAAAGATTGAAACTGATGAATTCAATGGAAACTTTAAGATTGGGTTAAGCTTAAACTGGTAATATATTATTAATTTAGAAATTACAAATAATAAGCTGCATTATGTTTTTCAACTGAAATTTTACTACAATTTAATGCAATTTAAAACACTCTTCTTCTGGTAGCATATTATCTGATACATATAAGGCATTAAAATCAATATATGGCACAGCAACATGTCTTAATAGGGATAATTTGTATCAAATACACTATACACACATGAAACAAGTGATTGAATAAAAAATTCTGCACTCCTCAGTCAGAAAAATTAATGCAAAATAAAGAGACAAATAAATGGTAAGAAATACTGATTAATTTGCTTTTTATAGCTAATGGATAATATTTTAATATTGTTTTCTCACATAGTAATTTTAAACAACAGTTATTTATGTAGTATAATCAATGCTATTTATCAAGATTCAGATCAATATTTTACATAAAATATAAAGCAATGGAATTTTAATGATCAACTAAAAACATTGTTATCAATTAATATTAATTCTTCTTGAATGTGGACAATAATCCAGCTTCCTAAAATGTAATTTTTCAGTACAACTATTTAAAAGCATCGTTTATATACACACACATGTCACCATCTCTCTAAAATATTTGTAAAAATAAGAAATTGAGTAATCAAAATAAGATCTTGCAGTGCATGTAGAAATAGTGTTACCTACAATTTTGTGATGGGTAGTTCAAAGCAGTCTATTGATGTAGGGAAGTTTCATGATCTGTATGAATTTTTAAATGGAGGATTATGAAGTTCGTCATGTAATTTTACTGATAAGACTGTGATTAAAAATTTATTAATTGCTCAGAGGACATACAAAAAAGAATTTCAAAGGAGAGTGTATCTAAACTCTTCAGCTGTTTTATAGTGCAAGTAATATGCTTATTTGTAAACATGACCTTTTAAATCATAGTGCAAAAATTACAGATTGGAAGAAAACGTAAGATTCTCAATTTCTTCAAGTTACAGAGTAAATGCACACTGGTTAATTTTGTATTAATAACATGAAGCCAAGTTTTCAATTTTTATATGGAAAATGAGAATTTAAACTATAAAACCATCACTTATTTATCTAAGACAAAAGTATCTAACATCATACTGCAATTAAGTATGTCCATCTAAGGTCACTGTTTACATGCAGGACACATTTAAAGTGACTTATGACCCATTACAAACATCCAATCATTAGGTTTAAAATGAAAAAAACTATTACACTGAAGGCCGAAATGCTAATTATTTGTCTATGAGTTTAGATTCACTAACATAATACTTAAATTTCCATACAAAATCTATGTATTTCTAAATGCGACTATATATTTTCACCAAATAGCATATTCTTCGTACTCCCCCCACAAATATATGTAGTTTTCAAGTTTATATATTTTGTTATTATAACATGTTCTAGATTTTATAGAATAAAACATGATCAAAGATAAGACTAAGGATGTTCATTTGAAAGAGCATCCAAGCAACGTTTTTGCTCTGGAACAATAAGTTTAAATTCCAAGGACATGACTAATTAATATATTGCTTATTTTAAGAGTTTGAGATACTTTGAATACAAATTTGTAAGATGTTTCTAGCGTTGAATTAATTTCATTTGTTTAAATCAGGAAACAAAATACTAACTGTAAAGACTGAAATGTTTAATCATTCTTTATTATAAAAAATTCAGAGTTAGTACTTTGAATTTTAATTATTCAAATGTAAAAGAATATTAATACGAATTAAAATTCATAAAGGATAATATTCTGTAAATACTAATACACATTACTGTAATTTTATAGAGAATATATGCTAAAAGCACTAAATGAAAAGAGCAATATTAAAAATACTATAAAGTATAACTATTTCTAATCTTTCAGCAGATATTTATAATTACTAAAAATATAAAATTTAATGAGCATGAAATAGAGCTGGCTGCAATGCAGATAAATACAATAGAGCATTTTATTACATCTAACTCTTTAAGAAACCATACTTCTAAAAGGAACTTGAAATAGTATTGAATGAACACATGAAATATTTTAATGCATTTTCACATTTCATTATGCTAATAACCACTTAAAATGTGCAAATATTTTTGGAAAATATATCAAATGTTATCATCTAAGCAATGAATTTTGGCAAATATACTTTTTAAGTAACAGATTTTTCTGACAATACTTTCTTACATTATTCCAGAAATGGAAAGAGAAAGATTTTTTTCTTAAAGTTGGAAATTTATTTTATCAATGATTATGAAAGAGAAATCACAAATTTCGGATAGATAAAAAAATATCAGCAGTATATTCAAAAATGAGATTTCATTTTTGAGCTAGTTTTTTAGGGAAAGAGAAGATAAAAATTACTAGCAAGTAAGTTAAAATTCTTAGAAAAGTTCTGAAGATGGAAACAACCCTTCAAATTGGCATGATTGAAAAAGAAGTCTAAAGTAACTTTATATATTTTTCATAATCTAGGTTCACTTATCTTCTTCACTTGATGCTTTACTTAGACTTTATAGGAGATCATCTAATGTGTGATTATGTTTTTTTTCCCCTAGTAATTTACAGTTACATATGAAATAAAAAATGTGAAAGTAGCAGTTACTTGAGCAAACTGACAATTATTGCATAGATTTATCTTACATACCATTTAATATTTTAGAAATTACACTAAATAATAGACTTTATTATGTTATCAACATTCTTTGCACACAAAAACACACCTATATAAACTTACATTAAGTAAAATTCACTATGAAAGAATTTAACTTGAAGCACTAGAAGAAAATAACATTTAGAAAGATAAAAAATGCTACTTAGAAAAATTTTTAACCTTGTACAAAAAAGTACTAATATAAAACTGGTATCCTAATAAGCAAATACTTAGCTTTACAGAAAAGTTTCACTTTAAAAAGCTTTAATTTTTACTTAAGTTACATGAAGTTTACTGCTTGATTGTCCCTAATCCTACAGTATAGAACGTGCTAAGAACTGTTTAAATTTGAGATTTGGTACAGTTTACAAATTAATTAACCATTACCAATAAAAAACTAGGTATCAAGTAGATGCCTATAACGGTTCACTGAGAATTTATCAGCATGGGATTCCATAAAACTAATACAAAATTCACTAGAATTGAAGTATCTTATACTTTACAAATTAACCTATTTGCATGC
>JAPDSC010104852.1:252409-281316 GCA_026290005.1 Latrodectus geometricus | reverse complement strand
TTTTTTTTTTTTTTTTTTTGCAAAAAACCATTTGATATCGAAAGATGCTACTTATATCATTCCTAATTATTAGATTTAATCAAAAATGTTCAGCATACCACTTTAAGTCAGTTGTTCTGTACTGTTTTTATATTACATATTTGATATAATCAATTAATAGGCATCTGACTTTATGTTTAATACATTTTCATTATTTCCTACAGAAAAAATATACAAACATAAAGCATTCACTTTATAAGCATAAAAGATGATAATAATTTGTATGGCATTAGGTGATTTGTAGGCATTCAAATACATTATTTTCAATTAAATAATAAAAATTTTTGTACTTTCTATGTACTGGAAAAATTTTTACTAGTTTATTTCAAATGACCCTAACTTTTAGATCGAATTAAAATTTACAGATGATTCATAGACTTATACAGTGTGATGTCAGAGAAGTTCTGAGCTGGATCGACACAATTTTTAACTCTACAATACACAACTTCTAAAGAAAAGCTATTAAAGAATATTTCAGAAGATTAAATTTAATAGATTGAGACTTAAACAAAAAATTACATTGAATACTCCTAAAAATTACATCTTTTTTAATGATAAAGATATTGAGACCAAATTAGTTCTTAACATAAGTTTTGCATTTGAATGGCTTAAAACTAAAAATAAAATTCTTTGTTTCAGTTCTAGCTTTTCTTTCTACATAATCAAAAGACAATGCAGAAAAAGTAATTAATATACACTTTTTCAGTGTACTTAAAAAATAAATAAATAAAAATCCTACGGTAATTTGGAAAAACCATTCACATATAATTCAGAATCTTTTGGAAAATCAAATTTTTACACCTTTTTTCAAGGGTTTATAAACATTGCTGTTATATTTAAGTGAAAATTGTTCAGTAGAATATCATGTAATATTTTACCAATGCAAAGGTGTCACTCAATAATGAAAAGGTCATAACAAAAAATGAAGAAATACACCATTAGATTTTATATTCACTACATAAAAATACATATATTTTGAACAGTAATTTCAGTTATTTGTTAGAAGCTATTTAAAAAAAGAAATTTATACAGCAAAAATTAAAAAACAGAAAAGAATATTATGTAAAGTAAAAAAACGTTCTCAATACTCTGTAATTTCAATTAAATGGAATTAAGAAAACAGCATGCAGAAACTATTCTTAAAAAACTGAAACACTTTTATTGTTAATTCTATATGGTTCAAAATAAATATTTTGACTCCTAAATAATATAGTTTAATAAAAAAAAGGGTAAATTTCTTCTGAAATTTATTATCATACATGTCAAAATTTAATATATCTTTAATTATTTATAACCCTTTTTACAAATTATATTATCTTTGATATATTTTTGTACAATTATATAAATATAAGCAATAAAATATTCCAATATTTCTTGATTTGCCTAATATTGTCTCTTTTTTGTCATTTAAAAAATATAATATATAGTTAACATAATTTTTATACACCAAATTCTAAAAAAAATGTTCTGTTTCAATTTAAACAGTCTTTCTCATGAAGTAAGGAATATTACACTGTTTTAATGTTAGATGCAGATTTTAAAAGATTTCATTCAAGATAAATGGTTGTTTTTTAAGTGCTTCTTTTATTACCTATTTTAAGTACCTAATTAAATATATCCTTTTATTTTGATAAGTTGCTAACTTTAAATATAAACAACTTGCTAGTTTGGTTAAATTTTTTTAAAGTTTTGCAATATGAAATATTCTAAAATTTTATAAGCTACAAAAAATACAAAAAAATTATGAAATGTAGATTATATCATATAAAATCATGGAAATAATGTCATTCTTATTTTAATGAACTCAGCTTTAAATAGTAGGAATTAAAAAAGAATTAATCATTTCAAAAACTATATTTTGAGGGAAAAGAGTAGTTTTGAATTATTATAGCATTTTAAAACATTTTTTACTTGTTCACAGTTATGAAAAATAAACAATACTTAAATAATAAAACTAGATATAAATGTAAAAAACATAGAAAAATTTAGGAAATTTAAAATGAAAGAGAATATTTAATTTGCATACTTCCATTCACATTTAATTAAATGAATGCATAAAAATTATAAGTAATGAGTGTTAAAAATCAAATTTTTTTTTAATTTACTGAGAGTTTAAAATCAGATTTACAAAAGGTATAGAATGAAATATTTTAATTAACCAGAAATTCAATTAAAGTTCAGTGGGACATGACTTATCATTAATTTCAAATAAATAGTGAAATCAACCTGTTAGCAATAATTACGTTTGGTTTTTCTCAAATTATTTGACACTAAATTTATTTTCTAGAATCAGTAACGATAAAATCTCTCTCATCTTGTTTGCATTTAGAAAATTATTAACTAAAATGGTTATACAGATTTATTATAGCAAATTTTATTTTTAAGTTGTTAAAAGTAAGAACAGAATAAAATGGAAAAATCTTACATTAAAGAATTCAAGAAAAATTATTTCATTCTAACATTTTAAAAAAGTATTTCAAATATAATTTCACTTTAAAAATGTTTGTTCTTTTAAAATGTAAGAAAATTCTTTATGTTGAAAGAATAAAATTCTATTTAATTCAAGTTGATTTAAAAACAACATTTTGTGCTACAATAAAATTTGTAGTCATTTTAGAGCTCACTTTTCTATAATTAAATAAAAAAATAATTTAGTGTATAGTAAAATATGTGTTACAATTCAACTTTCAATATACAATTCTGATTATCTTAAAAGAATTGTTTTTTCTGTTGTTTATTTCTCCAAAATAAAATATTTGACAAGTATTAAAATTATTTTATGCGAAAATAGGAACCAGCACCTATATTTTTCTACTTTTCATAAAAAAATGCAAAATTCATGATGAAATTTTGTTTTGCTTTGCTTATAAGCTTATTTAAAAAGTTACTCAGAGATCATTAAAAACATTTCATTACAATTATTTTAATTATTTTAACAATTCATTACATTTTAAAAATTTCTATTTCAATCACGTAATTCTGTTAAGTATATTTTTCTTTTAATCAAGTATACAAAAATATATTTTAATTAAAAATTAGTTTGAAGAATTTATAATGACCCAAAATTTAATTCGATATTAATTACAAACGTTGTGAAATCAACATTTATTGTTTTTCATTCATAAAATGAAAATGTTTAGTCAAATTTCTTATTTATAGGAGTTGCTACCAAATTTGTATAATTCAAGTGTAACACAGATGGTATAATACCCACAAAATTCATTTTTTGAAAAAGATGAATACTTAATAACAAAAGTTGAAGGTTTTTTTTTTAAGTTTATCACATTCAGAAGTCATTATTGATGTTTTCCAAACGTCTTCCAAATGGTTATTAGTCAAGCATAAGTGTTGTTTCAAATATACTGACAATTTTACATACAATTTTTATACTTTTGAAAATTTAGAGATTAAAATGTTATAATTTTTATAATTGTATTTGTAGAATATTTCCTTCAATAATTAATAATTTCCATCTGCAAATTAAGATTTACTTGATTTGTACATACATACATATTATATATATACATATATATATAATATATTATACATACATGCACACATATATATACACATATTATATATATATATATATATATATATATATATATATATATATATATTAATTTAAGTGCATTACTTTATCAAAGGAAGTCAGAAATCAGGACATGTCATCAAATTCAGAAAATTCATTATGTTATAAGAATTCCATTATTTCCCTCTAAAAAAATAAAAAGGTAAAGCAAATCCTTCTTTTTTGTTTAAACTATTTCTTTTTTACAACCTTTCATAATTCATAAAATAACTCACTTTCATTGCCATCTACCCCTTGATGAAAGTTTGAAAAATTCTATTTTTCAGATCTTTAAGCTTAGAGGTAATTAAAAATGTTAACTAAAACTGACTATGTTATAATTATAAAGTTTACCAAAATAAAAAAAAATACATTTGCATAATATAAAGATATTTTTAATATATCTAGTCCATTAAAAATTGCAGTCATTCTAATTATTAGGACAAATAGACAAACATTGGTAAAACCCAAATTAAACTTCTCTTTCAAACCGTTAATCAACTGTTATTTTCTCCAGTTGTGAAGGCTGGCATGAAGTACAATAAAGCATGATTTCATAATTGTGAAGCCCTAAACCACACTTCAAAAAGTTAAGCAGTATCTTTAAAATCTATGATTTATAATCAATAGCTTATGAATTAAAATGAAATTTAAAAAACGTTTGAGTATTATAACTGGTCTAGTATATTAGTATTATTAAGCTTTGTGAGTGCATTTGTGACAAACTGATATCTTCATATCTTCTAAATAAAATTCGGAGGAAATCATCAACAAGCACTTATTGAAACTTTCACTTTGGTAAAAAGGAAAAAAAAAAGAATAATAATAAAAATTTAGTATTGTTATTTCCTTTGAAATTTGAAAGATAACTTTAATAACTCTTCCTCTCCCTCATATACACACGGTTTTGATTTTTTCACAAAAATCAACATAATCTTAAAAAAGTTAAATAAGTTTTTTCTTTATTAAATTAAATAAAACAATGTATTGATTCGAAATGCTTTCAAATTTACCTTCCTTTCTTAGTAATTATTTTGTGATTACAAGATATCACATGTTTGTCTCAGAAGAGTCTAAAAAAAGATTCAGACAGTCTTACAAATGGCTGTAGAACAATTGATCAGAATAGCCTGATATTTCATCTGAATATAAATGAAGAAACAGGAACCCGTTTGGCGAAAGGAAAAAGCAATGTTTTTATCATAATTTACCAAAAAACAATTGCTTTAAAAGTAGGCTAATTTTAAGATGTGACAACTGCACTGGAAATTACACCACTAATATAAAGGCAGGGAACATGAAGCTCCTTTTATTTGGCACTTGAGTAATGAAATCACTTGCAGATATGAATTCCCTGTAATTTTGCTTGTACAATGATTTAGTTAATTTAAGCAAAGTAACACTCCAGAATATTTTTCACTTCAATAAAAATGCAAATTGCTTTCTTCCTTTTTTTAAAATTGTCATCTATGCAATACCAATAAGTGTAGAGAAAATATATTTACAATATTATATATCTTCTTTAAAAAGAACTTTCAAAGTGCAATTGTTTCTTAAAAATAATGATTTTTACTATTATTTTCAAGTTTCGAAAAGATATTGTTTTTACCCTCATCCCAAAATGCAGTTTCACTATTTGGTAATAGTGAAACTGCATTTTGGGATGAGGGTAAATACAATATCTTTTCGAAACGTTTGAGTATTATAACTGGTCTAGTATATTAGTATTATTAAGCTTTGTGAGTGCATACAGCTCACAGAGAAATGCATAACAAGGATGAAGAATTTCAATTTCACTATTTAATAACTACTTAGCTAAAGTTTTGAAACATTATATATCTCCTTCATTTTGTTTTTAGCTAATCTATACATAGAACTATTTTTTTTACACATAATTTTGCGTTGCAAAACAAAAATTAATCCTTTTGAGAGGTAAATTATTTTGTAATCTGGTCACTTCTATATGTAAGTGTAGTGTGCACAGTAGAAATTCATATTTTCATGTTTAAATTGAAACTGGAAGAAAGCTATCAATGACAGTTTTTTTGGGGGTGTTTTTTTTTTCTTTCTCGTTTGCTTGTTTTCTGTATACAAAAATATCTAATCAAGTTCTGCTTTCATTGCATTAATATGTTTGCCTTCTCAATTCATAATTAAATAAGAACTTAAAATGTTTTGAAATGTATACACTTTTAGGTATTAAACTACTGAATTTCATGTTTTTTCATTTAAACTGAAGCTTTAGTCAGAAGCAAATTTTAATTCTTTGAAATTTGTTTAGGTCAGACTCTTGTATAAAAGAAATGTAATATATGTTCTACTTCTATTTTCCTTGCAGTAATTTAATGTTTGATACTTCAGTTTATAATTATGCAGGAGTTAAAATATTTAGGTACAAATTCATCTCTGGTAAATTCTAAGCCAAATAAGCATGCACTTAGGTGTAAACAATAAATTAATTGAGCCAGATGGAAAATGAGTTAAATGGAATACAGTGTAGTAGGTTAATTCTCTAAATATATGAATGAATTAAAAACAGATATTAATGTTGCAAATATTTGAGAAATTTAGTGATGGGAGCCAGATGTTGATAAATAGGATGATACAAATTTGTAAAAGAAAACAAATGCTAAAAATAACACTGATTTTCAAATTTACTGAAAAGACCTATCAGACTACAAAATAAATGCTGGGATTTCACAAGTTGTCAAATTCTAACAATATGTTTGAAGCTTAGAAAATAAAATATTCATTAAATTAATAGAAGATTTTTCTTGATAAGTAATAGATTTTCATGTCTGGCATCATAATATTAAAAATATAGCAATGAAGAAAATATATTTATTTCCATGGGCTTAACCTCCATCGTACATACCTCTTCTTCGTCCAAAATTTCTAGCTGCATTGAAAAAAAAAACAGGTGCGACTTTATATATAACATGAGTAATAAATTTATAGAACTTAGATGAAATCGTACTTCGTAAAAATGCAATAAAATTCTAGTGCATCTCTACTGACTTTTTATTAAATATAGCTTAAAAAGCAGTGTACTTCAGAAATGTAAGAAATATGAAATTATTTATGATATAGAAGCAGAATTAAAAAAAATTCAACAATGTGCAATAAACAGGGATTTAAAAAGGTAATATAGGTTTGAAGACAAAATTAGAAAATATATAGCAAAATATGATAAATATTAAAATATTGGGAAAAAAAGGAGAAAGCATTTTTAAACTTACGTAGATGAAGAAATCCAGACATTGGAAGATTTATATATTTTGAGCGAACAAATTCAGTATGAATGTAAAAATTTAGCTTAAAAATTAATGAAAGTAAATATAGTAATTTTAGCATGTGTTACCAAGAGTATAAATAGGATATGGAACATTTATATTTCCCCTAAACTATCAATTTTAAATTTAAAACCTTATTTAAAAGGGAACTTGCGTAACATTTTAATAATCAAATAAATATAATCAGAATATATTGCAATTGGCTTAAAATGATATAAAAATAATCATAAAAAGGTATGTATTTAAGTTGGCTATCAGCAAATTGAATTCAGATTTTTTCATAGTGCTTCAACCATACTATATAATGCCAGAAGATAATAAAGCCATCGATATGGAAGCCGTATTATTTAATAGAATTATCTGGGATAAAATTGAAACTATTGTAAAAACACAGTGATAATAGTGATTATATTGCATAATAAAAACACGTCTACATGAAATAATAAAGCTAGAGCTAATACTAATAGTACAAATATTTAAATTAATTGTGATTTAAGCAGAATTGAAAGATTTTCCCAGTGAGAACAAAAAGCCATATACATCAAATTTTTAAAAAAATATTTATCTTTAAAACAATATTTGAAAAAATTACCATTAAATTTCATCACACCACTAAGAAGGTTTCACTATTTTTGAATTGAATAAAATCTGATTCTTTCCAGGCCAATTTTTAAACAAGAATAGTCAATTTTTCAAGGAATGAATATTCTTGCATGTTATCTTTATTATTAACAAAGTATTAAGATGCTATACAAGATATAAATACTTCAGAGTTTTCATGATAAATGGTTTTACAATGCCATGGAGGATTTAAAGAAAAATGTAATATTTTTCAAGCTTTCAATCATTCAATAAATACAAATAATTGCATTCAATAATAATAAATTGAATCAATTATTTAACTTTACCAAAAAACAGCTAATTTTCCACAAAAGAGGGAATGATACAGAATAATTTAAAAAAATGTAAGTTGAAAACAAGTCTCCATTATATACATAGGCCGAAAGAATTAAAACACCTATTTAAAAATGAATTGTCCTTTGATTGTAAAATAAATGGCTGCTTCATCTCGTAACAGAGTGTCATCTAGTGGCAGCAAAATAATGGGTATTGGTCAAGCATTTGACAATTTAAGAGTTGCATGAGAAAATTCTGTTCCCAACAAAGCATTATTACTTCCAACCTTTCCAACATGAAAAGATGTATGATAACTGCCCCTCATTTTGCTGAAGTGTCTGTGTCCAGAAAGAGTCAATCTTGTGGGTGTTTTAAGGACCATTGTGTCCAGGGTTATAACAGCCGAGACAAATCTGGGTAAGGTGTCTTCTGCAAAGTAAAACAGAGGACAAAAATCAAAGAGCCATGATAGATGGGTGTTGAAGTTGATAATTGCAAAAAATCACAAGAGTATATTACTGGAGATAGAGTTCAAAATACCATATTCATGAAAATTGATAGTATGAGACTATTCAATGAGAGTAGCATGCAGTAAACATTCATAGAAGAGTACCTGTTCCAAAACTTTTTGTTTGGGCGTAGTATGCTATGAAGACACTATGGTGATGCAGAGACTACTTATTTCTAGTTCACCATCTAGTAGTAGTCTCTGCATCACCATAGTCTCTTCATAGCATACCACGTCTAAACAAAAAGTTTCCCATTGCAGTTATCTCAACTGCAATGGGAACAAATCATTTGATCTGATTGCCACATAACATTACTCCAGACCACCAAGTATGTGTTTGTCTGGCAAACATTAGCAGAAGCATTTCCTGTTGACTGCCTAGTTCCAAATGTGAAACATGAAGGGGATCTGATGGCGTGGGGCACAATATCTCCCTTGGATAGGGCCTCTCATCGTCAAGAAGGGAAAATCATTGGCGACCATTGTTGAATCATTCTTACACATCATCTTCACCCTATGCTACAGGATTTCTTTTTCGTAGAACGTCCTATGTTCCAAGATGGCAATGCTCTAGTTCATATGTCTCCGAGTTCAAACATAATTTCATGAGCATGAATGAAATGGAATGTCTAGCCTGATGTTTTAAGCCCCCTAATCATTGAGCCTTTGTGAGGTTTATTAGAGAACAAAGTATGTGCTCAGTTTCCTCTTCCATGCACACTGTCTGAATTTGAGACAGCCCGGAAAGAGAAATAGATGCGAACTCCAATAAATTTTGTTCAATACCTTTATTTGTTAATCCAAAGTTGAATGCAAGCAGTGATTCAGGCCAAAGATGGCCCAACACCTTGCTAATTAAAATTTTTTATTTTTTACATGTGTTCCTATTATTTTGTCCCCTATACCTGTACATATTTAGTCAAGAATTCAAAACTGCCTAATAAGTGAAAATACCTAAGTTACATCTCATTATCCAGTTTACTGATAGAGAGGACTAACATAGTATTATGACATAGGAATTCTTTGCTGGGGAAATACAATTTTATCTTAAGATACCTAAAATTCAAAATGCTCATATACTGCTAGCCTAAAATATTCATGCATTCTATGAAACATAACTATAAGAGAAAATTAGAGTATAAAGCTGCAGTGTCATATATTTGCATAGTAAAACTTATTTTCCAGCAAAAAAATATTTAAATTATTATGAAATAGTATAAGGCCTATTTTGTCATTTAAACATTCTTAAAGTATAAATATTGAACCCCAAACGGAAATAGAGTTTTAAAAATCTTATATATTTTAGATTTAAAATACAAAGCATTTGCTTTTTTGTTTAAACTGGCTTTTAAATGATGGAAATTTTACAATCAATACATAAACAAATTTTATAGCACACACTTATTGGTATCTATGGTAGTACCACCACTTAATAAGGAGATTATTAAAAATTTGAGTATTTTTGGTAAACATTAGTTTTTAAATCTTAATAAATAATTAAGATTTAAAAAAAAATTACTAAAAGTTTTAATCATCTCATATTTATAATAAAACTATGATTTAATAAATTACAAAGAAAGTTTCTCATATTACAGAAATAGTAATTAATACATAAGAATGCAAGTTTAAATTTAGAAATTTAATTCAGGCAAAAGTAAAGAATTTTATTTAATGAAATATATTTTTAATTTTAGTTCACAAAAATATATTATCTTAAAATGTTTGATTAATAAATAAAAATCTTCTCTAAACATGGAGCAATCTGTAAATATATGAATCATAGAAAATCTATGAAGTAATGGTAAACACTTTTCCATTTTTTAAAAAGCTAAGTTTTTATTCAGATTAAAGTTAACTCAGCATAAAAGTGTAAATTGAAAATTATTAAAATTAACAATATAAAAAGGGAATGTGAATGCAATTTCAAATAAACTAAATCAAAAAGACAAAGAAACATGCTTAACAAGCCTCACTGCATTTGAAATAGTAAAATAAGCATAAAAAAGAAGAACAATAAATTAGAAAGAAATATCCATGCAAAATTAAAAAAAATTATCTTGCTAAGTTACCTCTAGGAAATTTCTTGGTACCATTGTATTTCTGAGAAGCAAAATCCACAGAAGAACCTAAACAAAGAGGTCCTTATAGCTTTTTAAAAACTGGGAAAAGTTGTAAGATGGGTAGACTTCCAAGATGGACTAAGAGAATTTAATATAAATTCTTGTTTGCATTCTTAGTTAACTTAAGCTTAGTTAACTTAAGATACATCTTTAGCACATAGTTTACCAGTAGTTAGTAATGACAATACAAATGTTGTATCTTAGTTACTTTGCTGTAACTAGGTTTTAATGTTGGCTTTTTAGTTACAAAAATATTACCGTTTCTAAGAAGAAAAATAACTACAATTAAATATTTTAAGAAGAAAAAGCTGAAGTCAGTTCATTATTCAATATTTTCATTATTTACACTCTTAAAAAATACTGTGCATAACTGATTCAAGATTAATTAATTATTTAAAAAGAAAATTTACATTTGTAAGATAGAATACATAAAAATATGTTTTGCTTTTATAAATATGCTAGGATAAGAAACATTAACAAATTTGTTAAAAAAAAGATACAAATAAGAAATATATGAGCACTACACTGGATGCAATTTTTCCGTTACCTTAATTTTCAAGATACATTATCAATACCTGCAAATAAAATAAAAACTAAACACATTTTTAGACTTGTTTTTTTTTTCAATTTCATAAAATAATACATAAATTTTTATTTTAAGTTATGGCTGGAGTACAAAACATAATTCTATTATCAATGGGTATTTTCCAAAAAAGTGGTAACACTAAGAGATCAAGTAAACATAATGGATAGAAGTTCACACAAATAATTATACTGCTAGTATGCAGTAATCATAAGGAAACATTTCTTATAACATTTAAGATTTCAGAACTAATTCAATGAAAAAAAGTTTTCAAAATGAACATATCTAAAAATACACTATGCCTTCACATTATTTATCTACAAGTATACTAAACAGAAGCTACAGCACTTATTTCGAAAAAAAATTATCACTTTTGAAATTGCCACCATGAAAATTTAGAACAAATCTGTGCAAACTAAGAATTTCTCTAAAAATAAAATATAATTTAGTGTTTAAGTTTTAACTCTTTTTATCTCAATTAATCAAATAAGAAAGTAAATGAAATTTTTATTTACATTTAAAAGAAAATTTAAATTACAAATGAAATTTTTATATTTGATATCATAGTTTTTTGTTATTTAGTGTAATAGTCAGGAAGGGAATTTTCAGGAGAGATGCAAAATTCAATGGCCATAAAACATGCAAAAAATTAAACACAGCTTATACTCAGGCATACAATATTTTCTTTCCTTTCAAAAGATTTAAGAATTTTTCAGGTGCTTTCAAGAGAATTTACAACATTACAGTTTTCTTGTGTAAAATATTAAAAATATAAATAATGTGTGAAATAATAAAAATATAAATAATTTTAAATTATAATTCATAAATTTTTTCTGAAACTTTTTTTATACATGAACATATTTTAACTAAAATACATTTTAATCATAGTAATTAAAAATTTGTTTCCAAGTTTTCAAAGCAATTTGTAAACAAAGAATATAAATTTTTTTTTTCCCTAAAACTTAGCATTTTTAATTACCAAAATATATATTCTTATGTCATTGACTATTCATAACATATGAGAAAATAATAAAATGAAAGAAAATAGAACAAAATCTATTGGAGGAAACATAGTTCAACCATATATTAATGCTCATTATTGTTTGCAACAAATACTACTAGTTCATTAGAAGACTAAGAAATTAACCAAAATGAATTCACATCTTAAAAGAAATTACTATATTTTATTTGCTGGTACAAGTTAGAGAAAGTTAAAATTTTTACTGTTCACATTGATAGCTAATAATGAATACCCTTCCCTCTAAATGGCTCATGTTCTAAGCATTAATTAAAAAATAACTATCATATCTAATATCCTAAAGTATAGAAAGTATACTTAAATTTTTACTTTTTTCATTATGGTTTATATTACTCTTTTTGTTACTAAATAAATTTTTATTATTAACAAATATTGTCCAATGTAATTATATGAAACTGATTTAAAAGAATAAAATAAAATATTAGCAAAATATATTTCATCATACATAATGCACCCTTATATATTGTCTTACACAAAAGTTCAGAAAGTTAAGTTTCTCCTTTCCAAGTTACAAAACACAAACATTCTTCAATTACTTCAAATTTATTTTTCCCTTTGTTTAAATATAAGTAATAAATAGAATTATAATTACATTTGTTTACGAGATAAAAGCAAAATAATCAAGCTCAACATTAAAATCCTAAAAATTGCATAAAATTAATCAGCGTATTTTGGTGTAATTTCTTTTTCAGTCAGTGATGTTAGCTAGTAAATATATGGACAAACATATGAGGAAAACATTCAAATTTTTTACTTGTAATAAATTAAAAGTCAAATAATTAAGCAAAACAGGTCAAATTCAAAGTTTCCATCATGTTACTTACAATTAAGAGTATTTGTTAAAAGCAATCAAATAATGTTGCGTTAATCAAAAATATTAACATACAAAAATATGTATAAATTTAGGAATTGGTCTCTTTTTTAAGATTTACATTTATTTATATTACATTGTCATGGATTTGGTTTGATTTGATTTTACTGATGTAAAATCCTCATATGGCATAAACTGAGTCGAAAACCAAGTAATCTTCAATAATATTAAGTGTTTGAGTAAATCATTACATAAGAACTAATTAAAAATGTTGAGATGAATAGCTCAGTAGAATATAAAGGCATTAAAGCAAATTTATGAAACCAGAAAAATGAGACAGTGAGAATATTACCAAAACCTCCAATGTCTCAATCTGAAGTAATGTTAATAAAAACATCACAATGCCTTAAGTTTTGCCTTCTATGGTGAAAAAGTTGGTTTAATGTTATACAGCTTATTGATTTCTTGATTCCATTTTTCTATTTTAATGTATTACTAATTTTCAAATAAATTCCTTACAATGCAAGGCAAATCAGATGTACTTCTTGGATCAAGTCTTATGTGCAGATTTAGCTAAGGCATTTCTATTATTATTTTATTTATTTAGCCATGGCATTTCTATGAAATGAATGTTATCTAGAACAGATTTTATTTGATTGGTTTTGTGCTTTTTCTTTTAATACGGTTTTAGAAGTAGACGAGTCCACTTTCAAATTTGTCTCAGAAAACAATGTATCAATTGTTCTTTTAGAGCTTCTTTTCATGAGATTTGGGTTTTTTAATTTTTACACCATCAATTCTAGATTTATTAGAAGATTTCTTTGTGCTAATGGTAGCTGAAGGAACAGTAATAAATTTAGATAATGAAGTTGAAAGTGGAGAGGATACTGGTAAAATAATTTTGTTGCTGGACAGCTGTTTATTTCAGGCTCTGTTTGTAAAGTAGAAGAGGACACCCTTTTGGTATTTTGTTTTTAACTATTCGTCTTACCTCCAAGAAAATAATTTGTTTTAACTTGGCTGAATAACTTATTTTTCTTGGATTCATAAAGGACAAGATTTGAAAAAACAGCCAGTGAACTAGAACAATTGCAACATTTGAAATATTTCTGAAGTACAAGCTTTAGTTTCATGACCAGATTTTGCACATATTCAACATAAATAATCACTATTCCTACATGCATGTTGAGAAACATTTCTCTAACATTTAAAACATTTAAGAAGTTTAGGAATGCATGGATATAATGTTATATAAGTTTGCAACTTATATAACCTGCTTTTATGGATTTTGGTAATACTGGAGTCTGAAAAGTTAAGAGAACATGTTGGATGGCAATAAATTTGTCACATTGTATGTTTATACAGCACGCACCATAAACTCCTTGATCCTGAAATTTTTCCAAAAATTTTACTTCCGTGACATTTATAAAATCCAAGTTAGAAAGAACACCACGAGATTCATTTAAAGTTCCATGAAATAATGTTTCAACTGGAACCCAAATTTTTTAAATTACTGATTACTAAAACTTGTTTCAAGTAAACTTGAACAAGATCCTCAGATCGTAATTTTTTGACACTTTGTATGTTGCCAATAGATGTCAGGAATGTTTGTACTGTAGTAGAAAAGGTGATACTGCATGGAAAATGTTAGGTGTGCTCATCAACACATAAAACATAAAATCACAATGAAAGAATTAGAAACCTTAAGATATTTTCAGAGGTTCTTACTCAATCAGCACCACAGTACCCTACTAGGCTGGGAGTCCCCCCTGGAAGCAGTGACCACCCTTCATGGCAAGTCGAAGGATGTGAGCCTTTCACTTGATCCCTAATAGAGTAGCACCTAGTGTAGCTAGGTAGTAGCCAAATGATACAGTGGGGATCACCTGTTCAAAGGGTTTATATGTAGAGTCAGTAAATGGGGATTTTGATTGTCCATAAGAATCAAGAAACAAACAATGTGGCTACAGATATTCATGGAGAGCTCAATTCCTTGCTGTTGAATGACGGAAGTGATAAGGAAAAGAAGAGAAGGAGGAGAGAGAATAAACAGAGAAAATAAAGATCCTATGGTACCTCAGGATTAGTTCCTATATTCAACTAAAGAAGGTGAGCCATGTGAAGTTGGTTGGTTGGGTTCTATGGCGCAAGGTCCAAAAAGGACAAGCTGCGCCAAGACAGCCATGTGAGGGACATGGTCATGGAATTTTCCTCAAATTGATTTTTGATAATACCGTATCGATATTTTAAAATTCTATAAAAAAAAAGTATAACTATCACACAAAAATAAGCAAATTTCTATAACAGACTTAAGAAAACAAATAAAAACAAGTTCTAAGAAATAAGGATATGAATAAGAGCTAAAAAAATGCAGAAAATAAACATGAGCAAAAAAATATTGATGAAAATTGTAAATGTTTACATGTAAACATTTTATGTGAAGTTTAAGTACTGGTATTTATATAAATACAAACCAATAAATGGATACAATAAATCAATGCAATTTTTAAAAATATATTTAAATGTTTGGTTTTTCATAAAAGGATTATAATTTTGATCCTTTTATGAAATCAAGTTAATTTGCTTGAAGTTTATGATATGACATTAAATATTCAGGTCAAGCCTAACCTTACAACATATCTTAATGAGTTCAACAGAATTCATCAAGAAATTTGCATAGAAAACAGATTTACTGAAGTGGCAACATAACATTCAGTTGCACCTTGACATAAATTCTAGTAATAAGCAACAAATGACCAAAAAACCCAGCTTTTAATTTTTTTTTCGCAAAATACCCTCACCGATCAGTATTTCAAGTAAATTGGATAAATTGCACTAAGAGCAAATAAAATAATAGATCAGAAAAGAATGGCACAACAAATACTATCCATTGAAGAATTTACTTTTATAGGAATTACAGGGGTCGGAGTACAGAATTTTTTTTTTCAGGACACTATTTTCAAGAAATATCAGGACATATTTCAATAATTAAAGAAAACCAATGTTACTTTTACATATTAATTTCTGTTTTATGCATAAAACACATTTTAAAAAGGAATAAACTATTTAATAAATTTGGAGTTTTTTAATTTTTAATACAACAATATGAAAAATAATACAGAAATTTAAATTTTTTATATTGAACATTTTCTGAAAATTAATAAGTTACATGATAAATGCTTTAAATTAACAGAAAATTTATGTATAATTGAATAATGTTCATTTTGAACTGGATGCATTAGCATTTAATACCAATAATTTAATACTGCACTTTATTAATTTATCATTCACAGATGCAATCTCTGCATTAGCAGCAGACAGCATCATTTGTCCAACTTTCACATCACTGATAGCACATGCTATTTTTTAGTTGCATCATCCAAAAGTTTTTGAGCTACACACTGATTATCAAGCAAATTTTTCTTTCCTTCCTCAAGTTCATTAATTTTTTCTAATAGGTGCGATTGTTTAAACTTTTTTTCACAAGTAGCTTCTACATCTTCCTCATCCTTTCTTTTCTTCTCTAATTGTGTTACATCTTTTGATTTTTCCATATATGATGCATATTCTGCATGAGATTTCTGAATATAATGCATCATTTCTTTGGTATATGGAATGGTGGAAACAGAATTGCCCTGCATTCGAATAACATTATGACAAATCCGTAAACTTTGAAAGGTTAATTCCAATAAAGAAGCTCTCTCCTTTGTCACAACAGAATTGTTAGTTGAAAACCCTCTTTCTGGTTGGGAATTTACATTTAATAACGACAGACATGCTTTAACCACTCTAGAAAAAGTAAGATATTTTATAAAACCACCAGCTATTTTATATTGAAAGTTATATTCCAATATTTACAGATATTTTGGTCATTATCATAATCATTCATAAGCAAAGTCGCATCTTCACACATGCAAAGAATCCACTCTTCATTCATCTTATCAAAATCTGAAGAAGTTTTATTCACATGAGGAATATGTTGAATTAATCTGCTACATGAACTCCTAGACTCTTCCTTTTTTCTATTATAAGGAGACAAACACTGGAGATCTTTGAGTAAAGGATTTGTTATAGGAAGTTTTTGAAGCAAAAGTTTAGAAGTTGCTATGTGGCAACTTCTGACACTTTGTAGAAATGTTATTTTATTTGTTAGCTTTTCCACTATTTCTGTTGCACCATGATATATTTCAACCTTGTTTTTAAGTTTAACCATTTTTTTTCCTGAATCAACATTAATTTATTGTAACTACACTCCATTTTTTCCCTGGAATTCTTCTGGATTTAAAAATTTAAACATGATACTTCAAACAAGTTCATTTAACTTACTGTACATCACATGTACTAAAGGTTTAATTTCTTGCATTAGAAGTAAATATGGTTAAAAAGTTTTAGAAAAATGAAACAAAATGCCGATATGCCAGAGTCTTAGGGTCTTTCAAATGTTTTTATTGCCACCAAAACTAAAATTGTTTATCTGATGTCGTTTTGGGAAGCCATGATTTGTTATTCACTACTACAGTCGATGTCGAGAATTCTGATGAAGTTGATGACTTGATAGTAAATAGTGTTTGATTCTTGTAACAGCTCACAGCATTTTTTTTTAATTTAATCCATCTACATGAGCAAGCACTTGTCTAAAACCCATATTTAAAACACTGAATTTGCTTTTGCATACGAAGCACTCCGCAGAATGAACATCGTCAACACTTCGGCACCATGTCTTGATTAGGCATTTATTCCCATCTTGAAGTTCCAACCATTTGTTGGAAAATTTCGTTTTCTTTGGCATTTTTAAATGAAAATTAATTGTTTTCAAAAAATAAAATTCTGAGCTTGCTAATAAACATTCTTCAAAATACCCATCAAAATCTTTCAAAATGGCGTGATAAGCATTTCACGCATGCACATAAACGTAGGCCAGTAATTCTCACAATTTTGATATCATTGTAAATAGTTGTGCACTACTAAAACCAGAAACTTTGTCTGTAAAGGCACAAAATAGAATTTAATGGTAAACCCAAACCTAAATTTTTTTTTTACTTCAGACATGCGTGAGCAATGGCTGAAAACGAGGTGGAGACGAATGTATAGCAACCCTATTTCCGTTTTGAAAGAGAACAAAAAAGGGGGAAATTTTTCTCTTTCTTTTTGCATAGAAAGCAGTTGAAAGAAAAAATATATTCCACTAAAAGAAAAATTTACAACTGAAAAATATAAAATTATTAATTGAAATTAAACTTTCAAAGGGATGTAATAAAAAATTAAGGAATTCCAGGATTTATTTTGAAAAATAAGGACATTTCAGGACGTTTTTTAAAAAATCAGGAATTTCAGGAATATCAGGACAACTCCGAGCCCTGGAATTATTTACTGTGCTTAGCATCACGGGAAAGAAACATTTATCACAATGCAAAAAACCATAATAATACCATAATAATTTTGAAACCTATGACTTAATTTTGTTCATAATTTCATAGAAGTGTTTACTCTTTTAGCAAATAAGTGGATCAGTATAACATAACTTCAGTTGAACTAATAATAGCCAAACTTACTGATTCAATTTATTTAGCAAAACTTTGATAACATATTTCTTACCTTAAACAAACATTATTGTTGAATACATATGTTCTAAGAACAACAAACTGCCAAAACTTTGAAACTACCTAACTATGAAACCAATCCCAAAAGTGTGTAACACAGTACTGACTTTATATATAATATAGTTTTATCTTCATGTATCAAATAAAAACATTTGTTATTAAGCCAAAAAATTTATATTTTACAGATATTCCTATTTCAAGGATTTCACATAAGAAACACAATTTTTACAAAAATTGTTCAAATTTTAACTACAAACTAATTTTAAATTAATCATTAAAATTTCTTCACTGTGCTTCCAATAATCAGTAATTCCAATAAACGAATTAATTTGATTCATATATTTTTATTTTTTAGTCAAGAAAACATTTGTATTTGAGTAATTTATTAAATTTAAAAAAACATACATTTGAAAGTTACAATAAATAATTAAAGGAAACTCATAAAAGAAATATAAGAATTCAAAATGAAACTTTGTTTTCAGAAGTACAATAATATTTTTCAACTATGTTGTTTTCAATTTGCAGTTTGAAAATAGCTGATCTTCAGGAATACCATAATCTCTATTAAGTGAGATATTAAAATAAAAATAAGCAAGAAAATAAATAAAATATTCAAACAATGAAATGAGAAAATAAATCATACATTCAAAAAATTTACTTATTAAGATTAATAAGTCATTACAAAATCGGTACAGAAAACTACAATACATAACATTACAAATCATAACATAAAACAAAGAAATACAAAAATTAAATAAACATAAAATAATAAATTATAACAAGTTCTTAGATGAGTTTTTTATTAACAGCCTATTTCCAGAAAAAAATCAAACATATAATTATATATATATATACAATATGTCCATTGAAGTCCCTTGTCACCCTCTTAACTTCGGAACGGCTGCTGCTACATTCATAAAAGTGGTGTCTAGGTATTGTAAAGTAGCCAAGTGTTACTGAATGGAACTATCTACCACATCACCTGATGGAAAACTGTGGAGTTAGCATTCGTATCTCGAAAATGGAACGAGATAGGTAAAAAAAGTGATTTGCAAAATTTTTTTTGTAGAGCATCCTCGATTTAGTATGAAAAGATACCTTGTAGGCATTAATGTGAAGAATACAATGGTTAAAATGCGTATTTGTTGTTTCGTGCTGTGACGTGACAAAACGATCTAAGAAAAAAAATAGTTATAACAATATATTTTATTTAAGATGTTCAAACTTCTCACTGTCAGCTGCAATGCACATTTGGATCCTCGCTTGAAGATCACGTTGGAACACGCGACTGTAATGCGTCGTTTAAGGTATTGCAATTTTTATAGAGGGGACGCATACACTTGCTGTTTCAAGTATTTCCACAGGAAAAAGCCCAGTGGAGTCAGATTAGGAGAACGTGGAGGCCACTCTTCGAAACCACCATATTCTACTATTTGGTTGCCAAATTCCTTGACGAGGTACTGCTTCACTGGAGATGTCTTGTGAGCAGGCGCGCCATCATGTTGAAACCATATATTCTTAAGATTAAACAACGGCAGGTTCTCCACAAAATCGAGTATTACCTTTTGTAGCAATTGTAAATACTGTGCACCCATTAACGTGCCAATGTAAAATATTGGGCCAATCAGTTTATTATTGAAATTGCGCACCAAACGATAATAGCATACCGCATTTGATGTCCAACGTCGACGAAACATTTAGGATTTTCCAACGCCCAGTAATGGGTATTTTGCCAATTGTACATGCTATTCCGTGAAAAGCACGCCTCATCCATTTACATTATATCTGCCAAGAATGTTGGCTGGACCTTATCTAATTAATGACGAAGTTGCACCATGCATAGAGTCGCACGGCATCCCCGTCCACTAAAACCTGTTCAGGCGTTGGTTGGTATGGATGAGCACCTGATTCGCTTAGGATTTTCCAAACCTGACTTTTGGAGAGACCACAGTGTTGACTGACCTCTCTTATGCTGCCTTTCGGATATGCGAGGGCATATGCTAATACCTCTTCTGGTTGAACTTTCCGTCCTACTTTAGCTGGTCTGCCAGATTGAGGTCGACTAGTAACGTAACCTGTCTCCCTTAAATGTTTTACTATAGTTAAGATGGTAGGATGAGAAGGATGCGGGCCTGCAGGGAAACATTGGCGGTACAACCTTGCTGCTGATCCTGCCTAGCGTCAACATTCACCTTACAGTAAAACCATCTCACAATACTCAGTTTTGGAATACTCAGCCATGAACATCAACAAACTACAGCCCCAAGAAGATGTCTCTTATAGCTATCTCAGGTGAATATGCGTGACATTTATTACGTATTTGCATACTGCAAACAAATTGTTGGAATTATTTTTAATACTTCTGTTCTTCCCATTTCGAAATGAAAATGAAAAATGTAATTACGAAAATGTAAATCGTTATTTTTTTTCAATACTATTTTTTTTTTCAAATATGCACACGTACGATGTGCCACGTCCACAGCACGAAACAATAAATGCGCGTTTTAACCTTTGTATTCTTCACATTGGTGCCTACAAGGTATCTTTTCGTACTAATTCGAGGATGCTCTACAACTTTGTAAATCACGTTTTTTTAACTATCTCGTTCCGTTTTTGAGATACGAATGCTAACTCCAGAGTTTTCCACCAGGTGGCTCGGTAGGTGGTTTCAGTCAGTAGCGCATGGCTACTTTACTATACTTAGACATTAATTTTAAGAATATAGCAGCAGCCGTTCCGCAGTTAAGAGGATGGCAAGGGAATTTAGTGGACATACTGTATATAAAATCAAAAATCTAAAATAATAAATTATTTATAACTACATAAAAAAAGTAAAGTAGCAAAAAATATTTTAAATAGTATGCAACAAAATAATTAAAAAATTTTAATAAAAAAGGGTAGACTTTAAAAATATTACACTAACTTGCATGTAATAATTTTAAAACAAAAAATTATAAGCATATATACGATAGAAATTATTGTCATTAAAATTTCTTAATAAATAAAATTAAAAATTTATGTTGAATAAAAATTTTAGATTCCTATAGATACTTAGTAATTTCTTTAACTATACAAACATAATACATAAAGTTCCAAAAATAAAATCAAAATTTTGTTCAAATTTAACTATTATTTTTCAAATAAACTATGTATTTCTATACATAAAAACAAACAAATTTTTGCCGAAATATTCTAGGGGAGAAAACAAAAAATTACATTTCAAATAAATTTTTTTTTATTTTCAAAAGCATGCCTGCAGTGGTTCTCACTATGGGTGTGAAACACACATCACAAGTTGATTCAAATTCATTTCTCATGCACATGACCATGCACATAAATCTAATAAAATGAAAACATAAGCAAAATCAAATTCTAATTCAAACATAAAATAAAGCAAAAACATATTTAACAGGTAAAATTAAAAAGAACAATTTTTTTTTAGAAAGTTCCAATTAACAATATATGAATGCCTGAACTCAAAATACCTTTTCAATTCATAATTTACAAAAATAAACATTAACAGAGATGTAATTGGCAGAAGATTTTTGAAGCACTAAATATGTTTAGTAACAATTTTGTTAACTTGAAAAATAAGGGAATAAGCTATTTTGAAATGACAAAATTAATTAATATATAGGAAAAAGAAACTTTAATTAAATAATGAGCAAAAAAGTTATAATGAAGACTCAGATTAAAATTTATTTTTAAATTAATTTAGTACTTGATAAATTTTTAAACAGAATATGCAAAATGCACAACAGCTAGTTATTTATATTACTTAAGATATTTCTTTGGAAAAAACCAGATATATCTTAAACAATTTGTGAATCTGCATCAAAAAGTTTTCAATGCATAACAATGTATGCTAACCAGACATCGTTTTAGACTATAAAATCGTTAAATAAAATCACTTAAAGCAAAACTCACGTTTAAAATTCTATTAATTTCTTTAATATTAATAAAAATAAAATTATATTATTGAATCAAAATGTTTGGAGGCAAAATAATGCACATAAAAATTAATAAACTGTATAAACAGCAAAATACTTAAAAATTTTCAATTGGTAAAAAATATGTTAAGCAATCATACAATGAATTTGCCATAAAAATACATTTCTATTTCAATCCATGCAATAACATTAAATTATAGAATTTATCTTTAATATTTATGTACATGTAAATTTATGTCTGCATCTACGCAAATATAATAATTGTTAAAATCCCTAAAATATTAAAGGATTTTAAACTTAAGCCAACTCTTTAATCAAAGCAAAACTGAAGTTTTACTGAAACTAAAAACACATACAGTAGACACTCGTTTTTATGAAATCGGAGGACTGCTAAAATGGTTCTTAAAATTGAAAGTTCATAAAAGAGGAAAATATTTCGGAGTTGGATATTAAAACTAATTTCTTTTGTTAAACTGTTCAACTTTATAAAGTACTATTAGAACAATTAATTTAATATACAAATATAAGAAACACACAACCAAAATAAATTTTAAAAAAAATCTTATTTTTGATTTACTGATGAAAGCTTAGGTGATGCACACTGATTTTTTTTTTTTTTTTTTTTTTTAACTACATTTTTAGAAACATTTTTCCATTCCACTGTTTCTCTTAAAAAGTACCTCAACTTTGACGTTTATCTGCTTGATTTGAAGACAAACGACACAGCACTGAATCTTTTTCTTCTTGTTTGATAGCTGAAGTTTATTTTCATTCTCATAATTATATTTTCAATCAATAAGTCAATCGATACAAATTTCACACACACATCTGAGTACATACAAATTACACTTGAGTTCACATTAAAACAGTCTCGAAATTGATAGGCAGAATTAAGTTTCTTTGTTGAAATCAATAAATGAGTAACTTATTATCACACAAGTTATGTAAATGTTCTTAGCTTTCATCAATTACAATGGTTTCTCCAAAATAACCTTAATACTGTTTTTCTGCTATACCCTTCCCAGCATTAATTTACAAGTGCACTGCACCAAGAATCTAAATTTTATAAGGCGATTCCAAGACATTATCACTCCTTGAAAAGATATCTTAAGATATCTGAACTTGGAAGCTATTGTGATTATATTGATTCATGGGATGTAGATTAAACAAAAGAAATTCTACATAAATTGCTTAAAAAAAAAAAAAAAAGAAAAAGAAAGAAAGAAAAAAATCAAGGATTTCAGTACTAAGCAGTGCAGTTATCAAAAATTCAAAGCATTAACATTTCTCGAATAAATATGTAGATCCAAGTCTTTTATAACCATAAAAAAGAAAATGAAAAAATTAAATAAAAAAAACACGAATGAAAAATGCATAAAAATAAGTTTGCAAAAAAGATATTTTTGTTAATGGGAATAAAATTATGCGTCAATGCGAACTTATTGGGGACCAGCAACTTCTTCGTGAAATTGTGAACGTTCATAAATTAGATGCTCCTAAAAATGAGTGTCTACGGTATTAGAAAATTTCCATTGATTTTTAAAAATATTTCTTTTACATAATTTTTCAATAATCAAGTGTCAATAATTGCTCTGAAATATTTTTTGACTTTTAAATGTGTGTATGTGTGTGTTAGATAGAGAGATTTGTCAAAATTTCTCTTTAAAAATATTTTATTAATAGATACTTTTAAATTACTACTAAATAAAGACATCTACACTTATATTATTTTTTAAACTTAAGCAAACTCTTTCACTCTTATTATCATTGTTTGTGAAATTGTTATCATTGTTTGTCAATTATCATTGTTTGTGAAATTTGTTTTCATAATGTGAAAGTAATTCCATTAATACTACTCAAAATAGTATGTGTGTGATCTGTTTCATATAACAAAGTTTTGCAATATTTTATTAATTTAATGCAACACTATAAAATAGAACAATATTTATATAACAACTATTTTATATTAACAAAAAACTTAAGAAAAATTTTTGCAAGGCTAGTTCCTAAATAAAATTTTGAATTAGCTCCATTTAATTTTAATCAGAATGAAAAAATAATTTGTCGAAATAGTAAATAATTTCTGAATTTTAAATAATTTTGAAGCATAACAAAATGTAATTTCAAAATATTTTTCAATTTCAGTAATTAAAATTTGAGGTTTAAATTTTTTTTTTTTTTTTTTTTTTTTTTTTTTTTCTGTAATAAAAAACTATTTTAAAATATTTTAACTGGAAAATTTCTTCCATAAATTTGTTTCAATGTATAAATAAGCGTATTAAAGATACTTTCTACAAAGAATTAATTTATGAATCACATATATTGATTCATTATTATATGATAATAATATATGGTTTATATATAAATAATATATGATAACATAGAAATAAAAGTTTATGATTTAATTTTAAAACACATTTATAAGATTTAAAATATTAAAGTAAAAGGAATATTTAGAAAATTTATTTTCTTATCCAAAGTTAAACCTCACTATCTACTTTTAAGTGCATTTTCCTTTTGAAAATATAGATTTAATTTATGATTTCAAAAATTTCATCACAGATCAAAATTTTTTAAATAAATACTTATAAAATAAAATTGATTCTAACAAATAAGTATAGAATTTTGCAAATATAATGCTTGTTATTTTTTGCTTAAATCTGAGAACAATTTCTGCTTGAAATTAAATATTTTAATCTAGAGCTTAGTATTATGTAAAAAAAAACTTTGAATCATAAAACTCCAACATATTTTTAAAAACAATTTTTTTAAAATTAAAACAGCAATCAATCAATTGTTAATGCAATGTTAAAAATCATCTAAAATTAACATTTGAAATATTTATATATAGTTTATTACACATTAAAAATCAAAAATTTAAATATTCTCAGTAACTTGTAATATAAATGTGATGAACATGTATAGTAACTAGTTATATACTTCTATAAAATTAAGAAAAAAAAAATAAACCTTAAAAATAAATAAATTTAAAAAAAAAATCAAGCTCAAATGTGAAAATTTATTCATAATATGAGATTTTTTTAACTGTTGCTTTAAAGTTGATCTGTTAAGTAATACTATTACTTTTTAAAATAAATTAAATAGAACAAGATTTGAATCATTTAGGATATTGTGTGTAAAAAAGTATGTGAACATTTCCAAGACTTTAAAATTTATCAGAAAGAAATTTTTCTTCAACCTATAATAAACACAAACAAAAAGTTTTTGGAAACAACTGTTTCTACATTTCAAAGATATGCTAGATTTTTTGCTATTCAATAATTGGAACTGAAAATGAAACAATGTTGGCAATATTATAAGCAAATAATTATATTGTACCAATATACATACAAGTTTCAGAATTTTCCTATTTAAAATGTAAAAGTGGAAACTGAACATTTAAAGTGAATACTGCAATACATATATTTTAAAAACTACTAGCAGCAAAAGATATTAAATCCTATAAAATAAAAATATGCAGAGTTAAAATTTAAATGTAAAAAAAAAATAAAAAATACAGGCATTTAGGCATGCTAAATAAGCATTCAAGTTATGTAAGAATCATTCAGTCATTTTAAAACAAAACATGCAACCAATAAAAAATAGTATTTTTGCAAAAATATTTCTCATTTTTTAAAATTTTTAAATTCCCTTATAATAAATTCTAAATAGGAATTTCAAGGTTCGTATGTAAAATAAATATACTTCAAAAACTGTTAGAATAAATTCTGTCAGAATTTATATTTGATATTTCAAAAATTTTAATTTTGTGTATCATACTAATACCTGGGACTTTAGTTACATTACACAAACTGAAGTAAATATTAAGTATTTAAAATTTTTTAATGAAAATATTAAATGCACTTAAAAATATTTTATATTTTAATTTGTTAAAGTATAAAAGTTACAATTTAGAAAATTTTCACAAAAACTACTTAAACTAATAATGCATCAATTAAAACTAATATAAAAATATTAAATATGAAAGAAGTAGAAAAAATAAATTTTAAAAATTTAATTGCAGTTTTTTCAAACAATAAATGTCACATACACAAAAAATATTTGTGAATTTATACATAATTTGTATTTTTAAAACAATATTTTCTTCAACTGTTATAAAACAAACATTTCCATTTCAAGTAATAGTCCAAGTGTATTTAAAACTGATAAATAAATCAACAATATGCAGTAAAAGACTAAAGTTATATAAAAAGATTTTCTTAGTCATTACCCAACTTCAGTTTCTTAAACAAATACTCTTAAAAGATTCAATTTGTTAAAATAAATAAAAATATATTAATTTAATTTCTGTAATAAGTAATGTTTTACACGAGAAGCATCTCAATCTAAAATGGCAATTATGAAATATAATTAACACAAAAACGAAGATTTCATAATTCATTAACACGTAGGACAAACTATCATTACCTAATTTTTTTTTAAATGAATTAACTAAATGATGCATGCAAAATTTGTAAAATGCTAAATTATTACATATTATTATACAAAATTATCATTATTGTGTATTCACTCTCATCTCAAAATTGGAAATGAAAAACTGAAGAAATAATATTAAGAATATGAAGAATAATACTCTGAAGAAATAATATTAAGAAGGTTCTATTGTAGGAAAGAATCTTCTCCACTTTTTAGCATTCGAATATAAACATAAAAATAAAAATTTTTAATATACTTTTTTTCAACACAAAAAATTGTATGCTTAGGCGACGACTTGCCCAATGTAATCAGAAATTGCAACAATTGGCTTAGTTTTATGCTGTAATTGTATCAATTCATTAAATACTTTCAATATTTAACAGCGAATGAGAAATTTCAATTCCCAAGTACAGTTAGCAAAAATAATGCACAAGTTATTTCCTATAATTTTCAATTATGATTATATAAATATATAAAACAGTGTTAAGAATTCTAAAAAAAACTTCCTTCCTGGTGTATTAAATAATAACAATGATAGAACTATTATTGCACTTCAGAATCCACTCTATATTATAAATATTAACTACCATTTTTATTTAACTTTTTTCTAACTAAAAAAAAAAAAAAAAAAAAAAAAAAAAAAAACGAAGTCTTATTTTGGCACTTTTACAAATTGCAGCTCTGAACGAAAGCCAAAGTTCAACCATCACTGGTGCAATGTCTTATTATGGAAATTAGTAAAAATAGAAAATTATACATATTTTGCTCTAAATATACAAATAAATGATTGCTTAGCTGATATTTTGTTTTAATTGGACAGATTCATTAAACATATAAGAGACATGCAGAATTTAAGGGTTTTCGGTAAAGTCTAATACTTAAAAAAAATTTTGGATAAGTTTTTATTACCAGAAGTAACAAAACGTTATATGCGAAGAAATGTAATGTTATGGGAAATAATTAAATAAAACTACACTTCGCACTGATTGAAAGAGATTTTTAGAAAATACAATTATTCTTTAACTTTTGGAAAAAAAAAAAAAAAAAGAGTTACTTTTGCCAAAAGAAACAAATTAAAAAAGTGTTATAGCAGGTCCTTCTTAACCCCAGCTCAAATATTCTTTACATGATAAAACAAATATTCACTATTCAAAAGAATATAATGGGTAAAATTACATTAATTCTAATCTGTGTGTAAGGAGTTTCTAGAAAATGAAATTCGAAAGCTAAGTTAATGATAAAATGTCGCGATAGATAGCTGTCCGAACTATTTAACATGAAAATAAAAGATTTATTATTTTCATCAATTTGCATTACTAAACTCAATAATAATAATGGATATCAACTAAAAATAAATCAATATAAATAAAAGCCTTATTTCGTTTGTCCGCCAAATTTTTGTCCAGTTTTGAATTGAGAAAGGCTGCAAGAAAAAAGTAGAAACGTCAGAAGTTAATCAGAGAGCGTCCGTTAACCAGAGACTATAAATGTGCTGCAATCAAAATTTCAAAGCTCTTTCAATTAATTAAAGCAATGTAACATTTCACTCTGGAAAAATTGCTTCAAGAAAGAAGCACGTTTTTCTTTTTAAAATTACCATCAAGGCTTACCTATAGAAAAAAATATTTAGGGGCATTAGTTTTCACATTGCTAACGATATTCGTTTTTTCTTGCTTAACGGTAATTTTTTTTTTGCACACATAAGAGCTAATTAGACTGGGACCTACAGTTAACAGAGAGTTACAGAAGATCTCGAATCAGTATAACGTCCAATCAATCCGGAGATGAGAATCAAATCCACGAATTGTTGAAGGCTAGAGAGCTAACAAATTCAGCAACCAAATTTACTATTTTCTTCTAAACTTGAAAAAATATCGTGTTTGCCCATTTTTGTTTACGTTTTGCCTTATGTGCCAGTGATAGGAAAAGCATTGACATGTGGATGAAAGCAATCTTGGTTTAATTACTTCGTAACTAAAGGGAGAATATTTTAACGCCTTCAACACTTTATTCAATTTGCCTTTCGTTTGATTTGTTTGTCCCTCAACAACCATTTTTT